>JASAMV010003468.1:0-22040 GCA_030248065.1 Rhynchonema sp. JSB1_4
TTTCTGCTCGTCTGCTATGCAATTCTTGTCACGTATGGCTTGAACGTAGGTCACAATGTCAATGGCACTTGTGGCTATGGCTATACCTTCAGCACTTTGCCGAACTGGAAATTGATTTCGATGTTGCAAAACGTTGCTTTTGCCAGTTTTAGCTCGTCATAAGAGCTTGAAACAATGGTGTTGAATTCTAGTAAAATGATGGCGAAAGCTAGCAACAAACAGCTTCCTGGTTTCATTGACATCTTTGTTGAACAAATTTTGTAGCTGATTTGTGAATACGGCATAAAGTCAGCGAATGATTCGGTCTTGCGATATATTGAAAGCGGCTACTTCAAAACTTCACGGAGCGTATGCGTAGTATGTATGTGCTTGGGACATGGACTGAATGCTGTAGCTGTTGTGGTTGGTTTGATCACCCAACCACGCGTGGGCCAAACACGTTTTCGAATCCAGCCGGTTCGGTCACATGCTTTTTGCCAAAAGGCGGCGCGACCACCAAAGGACATCGGCATGGTGATTCCATCAAAGGGTGAATTAAATGTGCACACAAGCAACGATGCGCAAGCATAGAATCGAACTGGGTGCACCAAAGCTGCGTGTCTGCAGAAGCACGCGAATTTTGGACCTCTGACGTGCATTGACGACCAAGAGTGAAAAGTGTCTTGTTCAGGGGCCACTTTGACCAAAGGGGAGCCTAGGTCCCTGTGGCGGCCCTGGGTCCGCTGGTGGCCAGAAAGAAGAATTTTGGCGCTATGGCGAAAGAGTTGCGCGAGTGTCATCATTGTGGAAAGCAAGGAAATCACAGGACAAGACCAACACCTGGTATTTAGGTAGATGCAACTGCATCACAAACTGGCGCGGTCCACAACAGCATGATTACCGACACCACAGCCGCTAACACGACAGGAAGCATGTTACTGCTTGCGTGTGCTCCATGTTTTCCGACATAATGCTCAGTTGGTCTCATATTTTGGCCAATTTTATTGTAATCGACGCAACTGTCTGTGTCAAACACATATACATATATGTACGTGCAGTGACGTCATGCAGTTTTTGGACAGAACTCATCGCACAGCGTCTGCGTGCACAAGGCGGGGGATTGTCTCGTTGAGTGTGTGTGTGTGTGTGTGTGTGTGTGTGTGTGTGTGTGTGTGTGTGTGTGTGTGTGTGTGTGTGTGTGTGTGTGTGTGTGTGTGTGTGTGTGTGTGTGTGTGTGTGTGTGTGTGTGTGTGTGTGTGTGTGTGTGTGTGTGTGTGTGTGTGTGTGTGTGTGTGTGTGTGTGTGTGTGTGTGTGTGTGTGTGTGTGTGTGTGTGTGTGTGTGTGTGTGTGTGTGTGTGTGTGTGTGTGTGTGTGTGTGTGTGTGTGTGTGTGTGTGTGTGTGTGTGTGTGTGTGTGTGTGTGTGTGTGTGTGTGTTTTGATTTCAATTTCAAAAGGTATCCTCTTTCAAAATCCAGTTCATTTTTTGGCAAATAAGCTTTTCTTCGGGTTTCGGTGATGTTCTTTACAAGCCTTTTGTTCTTGTGCGTAATCACTGATATCTTTTTACTTTGAGGAGTGAACCATTGTGCATACATAGGTGTTTTATATGCGACCAGCACGAATACCCGAGAACTTATATCCTGGTTCTTGCCGTGCGACAGCAGGCATTTTTCTTCTTGTCATATGCCACTGATCAGCGCGTTCAGTTTGCAGGTGCGTTCACTTTTGGATGCAACATCAACATGTGTGGTGTGTGCTCAAACTTTCGAACAAACAAACAAACTCAAACAACATGTCGTACAGTGGTGCCTCGTTATACTGTAAGAGCCCCAAAACCGCTCCATCATGATGTTTTTATAACGGGCCCGGCTCGGCCAGATCGAAGAGTAAAAAATCGCTGCCCGGCACGGCCCGGAGTGGTCGGCCGGTCCGCTGAACCCTGGTATGAGGTGTCAAGTGAAAAAGTGCAAAATGGCAACAAATGTAAAAGTTTTTTTTTGCAAAAATGAATCTTGTTTTGTAGTTTTGGCTAAAGACAGACTGTTGTACAAGGAAATTATTATGATGCGTAATTTTTAAGAATTTGGGCTGAGAAATTCGGTTATTTTTTGGCTTGAATTTTTTGACACACAAAGGGCCGAACCGGACCGTCACCCTTGGTCCGGACCGGCCCGGTCGAAAAGGATAAAAATCGGCCCGGCCTGATTCTGACCACTGGTTAAAACTCGTATCGTTTTTATTGGACGCTTGGTTGTGATTCGGAGCTGTTCACTCGATTCACTATTTGTTGCGCGTACTGTACGCTCTAGTGCCAGCAAACACACGTGTGCGTGCAGCCTGGCCTGACATGCATGACGTCATGCAGTATTGGACCAAACAAACATATAATGCACATCGGGTTCTGTGTGTGTGCCCCAGACTGTTTGTTTTTGTCTGCCAAACATTACAGGGCGAAATCAAACTTGATGACCGGTCCGGTCCGGACTTGTGTTGATCGCGTGACTTTCGCATGTAGGATACGTATTTAAAGATTTGCTGATGCCCCAAATTTAAACTGGCGTGATGGTTGGTCGAAATAAGTGCGGCATCAGTAAATCTCGAAGTTATCTTCAAATCAAAAAGCCTCGTGATCTGGGCAAAACAGGGCCGGCTCGAACCGGTCACCTATTTTGACTTCACCCACACACCCTTCTCATTTATGTTCAGTCGCAGAAATTAATGCACGTGTCTCTCCCAGGTGTATGACACTCGCTCTCTGCTAAAATCCGAGCACTTGCTTATTTTTCGAGCCCCAGTCGAAGAAAGCCATTTTTTGTTCACAAAGGATTTTGGAATGTACATGCGCTCTCCGTTATTATACTTGCTTGTTTGTTGAGGATTTTGTGTCGCTTCATTCCCATTCGAACGTCAGTTGCCTGAAAAATAACTGACACTAGTTTAGAATATTACGTCAATAGTTTGTCAGTTTGTTTATTATGTATCAATCGTTTTATATCAATCGTTTTATGGTGCCCATCAACTGCCCCTGCAGTGTTGTCCAACCACGTGCTCATGAGACACTTTTTTAAAGTTGGCTTGTGCCGATTCAGTAATGTTCCGGTTCCACGTATTTCGGAAACGAAAGAAAGAGAAACGCACGTAGTTGGGCAAAAACACGCTCTCCACCTCTGTGCTCAGTGTGTAAATTCCGTTTTGACTTCCAAAACATTTGTGTGTTGAACAACGTTGCTCTTCGGGTAAGCACGCAACAAATTGAGGTCAGCTAGCTGGAACTTGTCATCATCTCTCTCAGCTTTCTTTCTTTCTTGCCCTTGCCCTTTCTTTTGCTTTTCGAAGTGCGTGTGACCGGAGCATTTTTTAATCCGGCCGAGCAAGCTTTAAAAAAGTCGTCTCATGAGCTCGTGGCTGAACTATACGCGCCTTTTGTGCGCAACGTGAGTTTGCACAACTCAAAGTGTCTTTGGTAGGTCTCATTTCAGATTTTCCTCAGCATGAGACCTAATGTTCAGCCAACTTCAGGTAGCTAGGTAGGGGTCCATGCTTGAGTTCACTTTGTTAGCTAGGTAGGGGTCCATGCTTGAATTCACTTTGTTGGCTAGGTGGGGGTCCGGTTTTGGGCCCGCTTTGCTGGAAGGTAGGAGTCCATGCTTGAGTTCACTTTGTTGGCTAGGTAGGGGTCCGATACACCGGATACTTTGCCTCAACACTACTGTAACCATCCGGGTACTTTGCTCCATCACTACTTTAACCCCTCCCGGTTCTTGGTATTCGCGCTGCTCCTATTTGACTCTATTTCGTTCATTTCTGATTCCAATTCTCGCTCCAGTTCTCGTCTGAATCATGCTCGCGCCATTTGTATCGCACGTGCTAAAACTCATATTCTCGCTACCAGTGCTATTGTTGTCATGTCTCATCTTTACAATGCTTTACCTGATTTTGCTGTTTTACTGCGAATGGGCACATTTAAAGGAGTCATTCGTTCGCAAAGCCTGATTGTTGAATTGTTGTACAAATTACTGCCGGTGAAGTTTATTCCGTCTGTGTGTGAAATGTAATTGACCGTTCATGTGTTTTTCTTCTCCATATAATCATCTACACCGCTCGATCCGTAACTTTCCACTAGGCCCACTAAACACCTGTAATTATTTATGGTTTCGTCGTTGCTGTCCAGCTTATGCGTGTTGTTGACGTTACCCTGTTGCTTCTGAGGCAATAAAAACCTTGAACCGGGCACCACTATAACTCTCTCAGGCTATGCACCAACACAAATATAGCCCACTTGATACGTTGACCCAACGCTACTATAACCTCAAACCTCCCCCCGGATACTTTGCCCCACCACTTCTATAACCCCACACCGGATACTTTGCCTCAACGCCACTATAACCCCCTCTGGATACTCCGGATACTTTGCACCAACACTACTATAACCCCTCCCGGGTACTTTGTCCAACACTACTATAACCCCGGGTACTTTACCAAACACTACTGTAACTCCCCCGGGACACTTTACCTACTATAACCCAACACCGGATACTTTGCCCCAACACTACTGTGACTCCCTTCCTGATACTCTGCACCAACACAACTATAACCCCTCGGATACTTTGCCCCAACACTACTATAACCCGCTCTGCATACTTTGGCTCGACACCACTACGACTCCCCCAGGCTACCTTGCTCCAACACGAATATAACCCTCTTGATACGTTGAACGAACACCACTATAACCCCCCCGGATACTTTGCCCCACCACTTCTGTAACCCCAAACCGGATACTTTGCGACAACGCTACTATAACCCCTCTGGATACTCCGGGTGCTTTGCACCCACACTACAAACTCCTCCCGGGTACTTTGTCCAACACTACTATAACCCCGGATACTTTACCAAACACTACTATAACGCCCCCGGACACTTTGCCTACTATAACCCAAAACCGGATGCTTTGCCCCAACACTACTATAACCCCTTCCTGATACTCTGCACCAACACAACTGCAACCCTCCGGATACTTTGCCCCAACACTACTATAACCCGCTCTGGATACTTTGGCTCGACACCACTATAACCCCCCACAGGATACTTTGCACCAACACGAATATAACCCACTTGATGTTTCGCCTCAACACTACTATAACCCCCCCCCCGGATACTTTGCCCCAAGACAACTATAACCCTCCCCGGATACTTTGCCACAACACAACTATAACCCGCCCCGTATAATTTGCCCCAACACAACTATAACATCCCGGATACTTTACCGCACCTCTACCATGACCCGCTCACCGGATACTTTGCCACAACACAACTATTACCCACCGGATAATTTACCCCAACACAACTATAACCCCCCCCGGATACTTTGCACCAACACAACTATACCCCCCGGGGTACTTTGCCCCAAGACAACTATAACCCTCCCCGGATACTTTGCCCCAAAACTACTTTGACCCCCTCCAGATACTTTGCACCAACACTACTATAATCCCCCGGGTACTTTGCCGCACCTCTACCATGACCCGCTCACCGGATACTTCGCCACAACACAACTATAACCCCCCGGATACTTTGCCCCAACACAACTATAACCCCCCGGATACTTTGCCCCAACAGAACTATAACCCCCCCCGGGTACTTTGTACCAACTGTACTGCAATTTTTCAGGAAGAAGATAAAAAGATGCAAACAGGAGCAATAAAATAATATTGCTGCTGTTTATCTTGTTTGCTCCCGTTTGCTACTTTTTAACTTTTTTATTGCTCCTGTTTGCTCCTGTTTAACAATTTTATTTTTGTAGTGTTAGGCAGGTGTTTCTGTACAGCCATGTGAGCATCCCGACATGACCAGGGGACACTTGCAGCAAGAAATATTGTGTACGGGTAGTTAGGCAGGTGTTTCTGTACAGCCATGTGAGCATCCCGACAAGGCCAGGGGACACTTGCAGCAAGAAATATTGTGTACGGATAGTTAGGCAGGTGTTTCTGTACAGCCATGTGAGCATCCCGACATGACCAGGGGACACTTGCAGCAAGAAATATTGTGTACGGGTAGTTAGGCAGGTGTTTCTGTACAGCCATGTGAGCATCCCGACAAGGCCAGGGGACACTTGCAGCAAGAAATATTGTGTACGGGTAGTTAGGCTGGTGTTTCTGTACAGCCATGTGAGCATCCCGACAAGGCCAGGGGACACTTGCAGCACGAACTAGATAAGGTGTTGTCACTGTGCACAAGTATTGTCCACATACTGTACGTCTGAATATTGCTAGTGCATATTCGTGCAACGTGTCCCTAAATAGCTGTATTTGTATAAAAGTGGGGAGAAAAACAATGAAAGCAGAAAAAAGAAACAGTGTTCCTTTGCTTGCTCGTCGTAAAATATTTTCAGAACAGCCTGAGCACAATGGAAACAGACGATGCGCCTCATCATTGTCCCGGTTCCCAAAGTGAGGATGCAGCAAAAGACAGCGCTTGTCAGGTGCGTTTCTTGTCCAGTTCTGTCTTTTCCTTCGCTCGGCAGCGCCTTCCTTTCGTACCGATACCAAACTGTTCCATGGGGGATGGCCGCAGTGTAGTGCTTGGCTATGGTGTTGACGATCGATAGATTGGGTCCCGGAACAATGTAGTGGCAGACAAAATGGTTGCAAGGTACCCTTGGGGGGATGGGTCCAGATCTTTGTAAGGTGCCCCCTACCCTTTCAGAAGGTTGCTAGGCAAGGGTGTTTTGCATGCATTATACTGCAAATTTGGCCGCAAAAGTTGTAGTTTTTGCAATATGGCCGAAACTTTACCAAAAACAGCGATTATATGGAGGATTGCCAGCGGAGCGCGCGATTTTTGGGATTTTCAGGTCGAAAAACATACCCATTTTTGCCCATGAAAACCATAAATTGATTGCAAGGTACCCTCGGAGATGGCTGCAAGGTACCCACCCTCCCCATTCGCTAGAAAAAGGCGCAAACGAAGTCCGATAGCGCGCAATTTCGTTGCGTGAAATTATTCCATATTTCCCACAACGCGCTCTAAATCTTAATAAAGGGCTAAAAATACAAATTTTACGCTGAAATTGCAGGTTTTCGGTGCCGAGAAAATTTAAGCTGTCGGTGTCGTCGTGATGTTGCGCTGGTGTCGGCACTTTCCAAAAAAGCGTCCGCGTCGATGTCGGTCTACGTGACCGACGCCGATCCCCAGTGGGGTGCGGATAGAAACGCAGTAATTGACTGTCAAACTGTCAACAATGTTTGTCGGCAAGAACGCTGCGATGACACGTTTGGATGGGCTCTACTGACATGTTTTTGCTGACAAGAGTGAAAAACGAATGGAAGAAAAATCAATGGATGTAGATTGTGCATACGTTTGTGTTTTTTTTTGAAATCCCCCAACTTACTGTATTTTTAGGCTTCGGCTTAGATTTTGTGAGCCTGGTCAACCACTCGTGTACAGATTCGGTCTGGTCGTACCTCGGTCACGTGACTTCTTACATATAGGATTCTTCCTGATTTTATAATTTTCCAGGTGACAGTGAACTGACCCACATCGATCGTCGCTTCCGTTCTGATGTTGCGCTGTCCAACTGTCGCATACACGACTAGGGCTCGCGCGGGAAATTTTTTCCCGCGGAAATTCGCGGGAGGGAGGGAAATTTGCGGGAAATTTCCCGTCCCCGTTTCCCGGGAAATATTTTGGATAGTGGCATTTCCCGCGCGAAATAGTGCCTGAAAATTGCCGCGGGAAAGTTCCCGCGGGAAATCGGCCATTTCCCGCTTTTTCCCGTCCTTCGACCTTTTCCCGCGCGGGAATTCCCGTCAGTAATTCCCGTGAGATTTCCCGCGGGAAACGGGAAATCGAAACGATCAGATCATCTTTTGTTGGCTTTTCTTTAGTATGGGTTGAAAATAGACTTTCTGTCTTTTTCAGACCTGTTCATGAAGCTCACGACACTGAGCAATTGACTTTTTTTTAAATTCTGGGCGTTTCAATTGGAACAAATCATCAAACGGGATCACTGAGAATATCACAGTATCACCGAACGACTAACAAAACTGGGCTAGGCAAAATAAAGCAAATAATATCACTGAATTTCACTTAGCGCCAGATCGAGTCGACTCCAGTAGATCTTGGTCCATTGGGCGATCTCTTATGTTCGATCTGTGAGCTCCCGTCACTCCACTCCAAGTTGCCTCGAAGCTTCAAAGTTCTGGGCGACCAAGGGTTGCTCGAGAGGCCAACACGGCTGTGTTCAGCTGGACTGTTTACATCTTGCCATGGTGCTGTTGTAGTCTTTTGGTCCGGCTGTAGAAAGGGCGAACATCCACTGCCATTCACGAATTGTTCGCAATCAATTTATTCTTTTGTTGTCGTGGAATCTTTGTGGGTTAGTGATGTTCTGGGTAGAATCAGCAGACGAGTTCGGTTGGGGTTACTGTAACTAGTAGTTGGGATGGGAAGGAACGTGATGAATGTTTGGATTTGAGTGATCAAGAAGGGAAAATTCGTCGGTAAAAAGTCCATCTCTCCACGTGGCAATTCAGCAATTGACTTAGACTGCATTTTTCAACTTATAGTTAGCGGCTCACGCACTGAACCGATCAATCAAGAAATTTACGGATTTAATGACACGTGTGTGTAACTAAGAATACTCGTTTGAACGTGTCTCAGCATGAACAGGCCTGAATTCTGGTAAATACTGTTATACAGTCGTTGTTCATCCTCCAAAGGACAACTTTACCTTTGAGTGCCCTTCTTTTTTATTGCCAGTTTACATCAACAGACGACAGGACTTGTCATCCACTTTTTAACACATCAAAGGAGCACTTAGCGGCCAGCTATTGCGTTAGTAACTTATCAAAGCAAAAACTAGGGCGGGAAATTTACGGGAAATATCTGTTTTCCGCGGGAAATTTACGGGAAATTCTTATTTTCAGTGGGAAATTTAAGGGAAATTCCTATTTTGCACGGGAAATCTACGGGAAATATCACCATTTCCCGCGGGAAATTTCCCGTTTTCCCGCATTTCCCGCGGGAAATAGGCCTTTTCCCACAATTTCCCGTCCTTCAAAATTCTGAAAACCATTTCCCGCGACATTTCCCGTCCTTCAAAATTCCAAACTTCCATTTCCCGTAAGAATTCCCGGACCCTTGGGGAAAACGGGAAATTTCCCCAACTTTTCCCGTCCTTCAAAAAAATTTCCCGCGCGAGCCCTATACACGACAACTTCTGGGATACGGTATTTCGCACTGCACTGCGCCAATTTGCACAATTTGACGGCCTGCTGCGGCACACAAATCACGCATGAGGGTAAGAAGAATTTTTAACTTAGCAATGGTCATATTCTTCCGAAATTCTTGCGAGGTGCAGATACCATGGTTGTGGTGATCAAACCGGGCCGGATCGTATCGCGCGTTGGTCACGTGACTACTTTTTGTTGTATTTCAAGTCGACGGTACTTCCGATCTGGTCCGATCATGTGATCACCAAGCGTGTCCGGATTACAAAATACGCAAATACGCCTGACCAGCTTCCCGCAACATGCAGGTATCGCGTATCCAATCAAGCAACGTCACCAACGAAGCACTTGCACATATCGGGCTCACCAACTGGTTGCAATCGTGCTTCATCCAGAACTGCAGACACTAACATAGGTTACTGCTGTCTTTTTTGGCTGATGTCAGCGATCTTGATCAAAGATAATGTATGTGTGGTACAGATGGTATTGTACGAAAATGCCTGTGTACTTTTGTGTTTCGACAAGGTTTCTTGTTTCGCTGATGATGCCGCAAAGTTTGACCCGTGCAACCGTTTGACCATCGTAACAACCGTTGCCATCAGACAGACAGCTTGCGGGCATCGACAGCCTTAAAGTGACTCTACAATTGAACGTTGACTGCGTTTGTTTGCAGCAATTTTTTCAGAAAATGAAGGCAAGGTATCAGAAACCCAGATTTATAGAATGGATTTTCAACCCCGCTCATTCGCGATGTTTCACGGAGCTCACATATTTTTACAGGAGGAGAAAAAATGAAAAAAGTTTGAGGCCGGCCTGTGCAAAACGCAAGGTAATCCAATCTAAGATATTTTCAGCATTTTATGCTCAGACGTTTCTCTGTTAAACGAGATATAAAACATTGTTCGAAACGCCGTGTGTGATGAATGATAAACGAAACACTTGAAAAAATCGAGCCCCCCCCAATCTTTCTTTTACTCTAGCATAATTTCAGGCATGCCGCGGTGAATGAAAAAAGTTGTCAATTACAAATAAAAATCCTCTAATTATCAAGTCCCTTATTTTTTCTTCCCAGTTTTCAAAAAACTACACAGCTCACACAGTGTTTACCACAACATGCGCATCCCCGCCATTCTACAGCGCACACACAACGACAACACAGCAATGTTTCAGCTGGCAAGCTTTGTTGTGTGTGTGCGCTGTGGAATGGCTGCCTGGCGCATGTTGTGGTAAGCATTGTGTGAGCTGTGTAGGGTTTTGAAATGCAAAGAGCATCCTGAACACAGGATAATTAGACGATTTTTATTTGCAATTGACAACTTATTTCATTCACCACAGATGCCTAAAATTATGCTAGAATAAAGGGTGCTTCAAAAAGGCTCGATTTTTTCAAGTGTTTCGTATATCATTCATCACACACGGCGCTTAGGCTTAGGCTTAGGCTTAGGCTTAGGCTTTCTCCCCCACGAAGTAACAGACATTCATTTGGTGATTGCAATTGTTCCGAGAGCCGTTTTCGCTTGAGTAAAATTCACGAACCCAGTCCAACACTGATCGAACATAAACCGGGCCGCAATAGCAAAATAATGAACGCTTTGGGAGCATTCATGATGTAACACGAGATGCATGAGCTATAACAGAAAATCAAGCAATTTAATCCTTGGGTTGATCCTGGAAAGAATGCAAACCAAACAAAAATTGTGGTCATCAGACTGCTTACAACCTGTTCGTTTAGTTCGTGCTTTTGACGCGCAGCCGATGTAGACTGAATTGACTAATCGATGCTTCATTTCAATCATGGCAAACTACAGTGTCTCCCTTCGAATACTGTATTTGCCCGTGTTACCATACACTTCCCGCTGCGGCTTCGATACCAACCTCAAAGTCGATCACAGACGATGCCCATATCCAGGCTTTGTGTCCGAATCTCTGGATATGATTTTTCGCTTGTCGCATTTGAGCTACGCGCTACAATTGATGACAAACCTGTCGTTTGCTGACATGCTAAGTAGCTTGGCAAACAAGAGCGCGGACACCGCCGCATTCTCACTCTCGCCAGCGACCGATCGCCTGGATGGTATGGGTCTTCGGTCGACCACGCTCATACCGGCGTGGAATGAGCCGGTTGTTGTGGTTGGCACCGCCTACGCAACGCCCAACTGGGTGGCCAAACTAACAAGCCTGTTCGTTGACGTGTACGACATTTACGTTTGGCTACTGGCGCTGTTGTCGTACGCGGTCGTCCGAGCTGTTGTCAGCGTGGCCAAGCGTAGACTACCGCCAATAAGTTGTGTTCATTTCAAGGCTGTTAATTTTCAACGGACGATGATTTCATTCCTTTCCGTTTTCTTCGTTGGTCTTTACAAGTCTGGTCTGTTGACCCAACTGATCGTGCCACGCCAAGTGCATCAGTTTGAGACGTTCGATGAATTTTATTCGCTGATTCAAGATGGCAAGTTGAGTGTCATTGCCGATCCGGCGCATGCTTTCTTTGAAGCAAACACCACCGACATGAGGCGCCTAAAACTGGCGTTTGAAAACAACCCATTAGTTCCCGCTATCAGTTCGCAAGTTCCGACTGGAGATTTTCTACAGTCTGGTAAACATGTTTTTATGACTACGAAACAGATTGTTTACGCAAATTACGCCGGGAACCGTCACCTGCGAATCGTCGAGTTTCCGACCTTGGGTATATTGCAAAGCGGACTCCTGTTTGCGCCAAGTGTGTCAAAGAAAATGATACGCGAGATCGACAAAAGCATCGTGGAGTGCAGCAGGGGTCTGATCGAAGTCTCAGAACGGTATATGCTAGCACATAGCGACTTAGGCCGCCCAATACTCGGCAACCATGACACCATGGGTACCCTGCAGTTTGTGGGGCCGTATTTGGTATACGCCATTGGCGTACTTTTCTCCAGTGTGTTCTTTCTCGTTGAGTTTTGTGGCCACACTTTATACAGATCGGCACGAAGTGCATGTATATTTTTGTTTTGCACGTCAGTTTGTAATGTACAACATGGATGTACAATATGGACATGAATTGATTATTACCAAGTTTTGTAGTGTTTGTATGGGGATATTAAATTCGTTTTCATCACTGTTCATATGGCGCGTCTGACGTTTTAACGCTTTCTTTTGAACACTGAGCAGCTGAAGCGCTTTAAAATAGCCAAACAGTGGCTAAATAAGAATGCTAAATCGAAACATGAATAAACGTTCATATTTCACTTGAAAATTTGATGAAACAGTACAGACGCTGATTGACAGCACGTGCGATGAAATATGAGAACTGTGCAAGTGACAGCAAATTAAATAAATAGATTTTTAGGTTACGGAACGAGACGATTACAGAACTAGAGGGTAAGCAAGCGCAAATACAGCCAGCTACCGAAGTACTGTTTTTGGTTCTGCTCAAACATGTTTGGTTTTAGTTATTCTTGCTGACGTCCGATTGATTTGGGCTCATACGCGTTCATTGAGTCCGCTTCAGTCATGGCAGACGCCACGTCCTCGCTTTGCATCGTCTACACGCCCACCTCACCGCTGACTTCAAGATGCGGCTTCGATACGGGACTAAAAGTGGATCACAAACTATGTCCTTATCCAGGATTCGTATCCGAATCGCTGGCAATCATTTTTCGCCTGGCACAGATAAATTATACGCTACAATTGGCGACCAACCGTTCGCTTGCTGACACGCTCAGCGAAATGGCAGATAATTTAACAGATCGAGTGGATTCTCGAGATTGGACAAATTGGACAAAATTACGGCACTTATACTGGACTGAGCGCGTCTGCCATAAGGTGTGCATCGATTAGTGTTTATGCAATGGAAAGTCACCAAATCATGCATATTAGGCCGCTCTTTGACAAAGCAAAAAGCAAAAAGTTTTTCAGCGTAGTCATCATCCAGAGCGCACGCCAAAGAGCCTCTGAAACATTTGTTTTAGCATCACTGTGGTTTAGGCTTAGGTTTAGGTCTAAGGAGTGCAAGGGACATAATTCATATTTGCAAAATGGGACCATTTTTTTATTGTTGGGAAGTGAAAGCCGGCATCAAGGTGACCCATCCTTCAAAAAGTAAGTACCGTCTAAAAGTGCCAAAATGAACTGTCAAAAAGTGTGCCAAAGGTGCACCCCGGAGTATAAGCACCAACCGATCTAGCCGCCCCCCAGATATATTTTCAGGCATCGTACGGAAGCAGCATATCACCGAACGAACGAAGTTGGAAAATCGATGTTGCACGATATGATCGTCACACCGACGGAGCGGAGTCGAAAAATCATAAGTCCTTCAAAAAGGCCTCTTCTCGCGACTCCTGATAACCGGTTCTGGAACTGGTTAATTTGCCGTATTGGTTTATGTTTGATTTGAAGTGCACCAGTGTCGGTGCTCCACTCGTAGAGGTCGATACCTTTGGGTGGACCCCCACCTCCTTTTGCGTCCCCAATGTGCATAGTTATATATGTAATCACCGAAACATTTTCATTTGACTTCCGATCCGTCTCACAATTGATTTACACATCGGAAGTCAAATGAAAATGTTTCGGTGATTACATATATAAGACTATCTACATTGGGGACGCAACAGAAGGTGGTCCACCAAAGGTATCGACCTCTACGAGTGGACACCGACACTGGTGCACTTCAATGAAACATAAACCAATACGGCAAATTTGACCGGTTCCATAACCGGTTTCAGAATCGCGAAATGAGCCTTTTTGAAGGACTTATGATTTTTCAACTCACTCCGTCGGTGTGACGATCATATCGTGCAACATCGATTTTCCACCTTCGTTCGTTCGGTGATGTGCTGCTTCCGTACGATGCCTGAAAATCATGTCTGGGGGGCGGCTAGATCAGTTGGTGCTTATACTCCCAGGGGTGCACCTTTGGCACACTTTTTGACAGTTCATTTGACACTTTTCGACGGTACTTCTTTTTGAAGGATGGTCACCTTGATTGCGGCTTTCACTTCCAGCAATAAAAAATGGTCCCATTTTGCAAATATGAATTATGTCCCTTGCACTCCTTAACCTAAACCTAAGCCTAAACCACAGTGATGCTCAAACAAAATGTTTCAGAGGCTGTTTGGCGTGCGCTGTGGATGATGACTACGCTGAAAAACTTTTTGCTTTTTGCTTTTGTCAAAGAGCGGCCTAATATGCATGATTTGGTGACTTTGCATTGCATAAACACTAATCGATGCACACCTTGTGACAGACGCGCTCAGTCCAGTATAAGTGCCGTAATTTTGTCCAATTTGTCCAATCTCGAGAATCCACTCGATCTGTTAAATTATCTGCCATTTCGCTGAGCGTGTCAGCAAGCGAACGGTTGGTCGCCAATTGTAGCGTATAATTTATCTGTGCCAGGCGAAAAATGATTGCCAGCGATTCGGATACGAATCCTGGATAAGGGCATAGTTTGTGATCCACTTTTAGTCCCGTATCGAAGCCGCATCTTGAAGTCAGCGGTGAGGTGGGCGTGTAGACGATGCAAAGCGAGGACGTGGCGTCTGCCATCATGACTGAAGCGGACTCAATGAACGCGTATGAGCCCAAATCAATCGGACGTCAGCAAGAATAACTAAAACCAAACATGTTTGAGCAGAACCAAAAACAGTACTTCGGTAGCTGGCTGTATTTGCGCTTGCTTACCCTCTGGTTCTGTAATCGTCTCGTTCCGTAACCTAAAAATCCATTTATTTAATTTGCTGTCACTTGCACTGTTCTCATATTTCATCGCACGTGCTGTCAATCAGCGTCTGTACTGTTTCATCAAATTTTCAAGTGAAATATGAACGTTTATTCGTGTTTCCGTTTTAACATTCTTATTTAGCCGCTGTTTAGCTATTTTAAAGCGCTTCACCTGCTTCAATGTTCAAAAGAAAGCGTTAAAACGTCAGACGCGTAATATAAAGAGAATAGAACGAATTTAATCCCCATACAAACACTAAAAAAACTTGGTACTTATCAATTCATGTCCATATTGTGCATCCATGTTGTACATTACAAACTGACGTGCAAAACAAAAATATACATGCACTTCGTGCCGATCTGTATAAAGTGTGGCCACAAAACTCAACGAGAAAGAACACACTGGAGAAAAGTACGCCAATGGCGTATACCAAATACGGCCCCACAAACTGCAGGGTACCCATGGTGTCATGGTTGCCGAGTATTGGGCGGCCTAAGTCGCTATGTGCTGGCATATACCGTTCTGAGACTTCGATCAGACCCCTGCTGCACTCCACGATGCTTTTGTCGATCTCGCGTATCATTTTCTTTGACACACTTGGCGCAAACAGTAGTCCGCTTTGCAATATACCCAAGGTCGAAAACTCGACGATTCGCAGGTGACGGTTCCCGGCGTAATTTGCGTAAACAAACTGTTTCGTAGTCATAAAAACATGTTTACCAGACTGTATAAAATCTCCAGTCGGAACTTGCGAACTGATAGCGGGAACTAATGGGTTGTTTTCAAACGCCAGTTTTAGGCGCCTCATGTCGGTGGTGTTTGCTTCAAAGAAAGCATGCGCCGGATCGGCAATGACGCTCAACTTGCCATCTTGAATCAGGGAATAAAATTCATCGAACGTCTCAAACTGATGCACTTGGCGTGGCACGATCAGTTGGGTCAACAGACCAGTCTTGTACAGACCAAGGAAGAAAACGGAAAGGAACGAAATCATCGTCCGTTGAAAATTAACAGCTTTGAAATGAACACAACTTATTGGCGGTAGTCTGCGCTTGGCCACGCTGACAACAGCTCGGACGACCGCGTACGACAACAGCGCCAGTAGCCAAACGTAAATGTCGTACACGTCAACGAACAGGCTTGTTAGTTTGGCCACCCAGTTGGGCGTTGCGTAGGCGGTGCCAACCACAACAACCGGCTCATTCCACGCCGGTATGAGCGTGGTCGACTGAAGCGCCATGCCATCGAGGCGATCGGTGTCGCTGGCGAGAGTGAGAATGCGGCGGTGTCCGCGCTCTTGTTTGCCAAGCTGCTGAGCATGTCAGCAAACGACAGGTTTGTCATCAATTGTAGCGCGTAGCTCAAATGCGACAAACGAAAAATCATATCCAGAGATTCGGACACAAAGCCTGGATATGGGCATCGTCTGTGATCGACTTTGAGGTTGGTATCGAAGCCGCAGCGGGAAGTGTATGGTAACACGGGTAAATACAGTATTCGTAGTGAGACACTGTAGTTTGCCATGATTGAAATGAAGCATCGATTAGTCAATTCAGTCTACATCGGCTGCGCGTCAAAAGCACGAACTAAGCGAACAGGTTGTAAGCAGTCTGATGACCTCAATTTTTGTTTGGTTTGCATTCTTTCCAGGATCAACCCAAGGATTAAATTGCTTGATTTTCTGTTATAGCTCATGCATCTCGTGTTACATCATGAATGCTCCCAAAGCGTTCAATATTTTGCTATTGCGGCCGGGCGCATGTTTGATCAGTGTTGGACTGGGTTCGTGAATTTTACTCAAGCGAAAACGGCTCTCGCAACAATTGCAATCAAATGAATGTCTGTTACTTCGTGGAGAAAGCCTAAGCCTAAGCCTAAGCCTAAGCCTAAGCGCCGTGTGTGATGAATGATATACGAAACACTTGAAAAAATCGAGCCTTTTTGAAGCACCCTTTTATTCTCGCATAATTTTAGGCATCTGTGGTGAATGAAATAAGTTGTCAATTGCAAATAAAAATCGTCTAATTATCCTGTGTTCAGGATGTGCTTTTCGTTTTTCAAAACCCTACACAGCTCACACAATGCTTACCACAACATGCGCCAGGCAGCCATTCCACAGCGCACACACACAACAAAGCTTGCCAGCTGAAACATTGCTGTGTTGTCGTTGTGTGTGCGCTGTAGAATGGCTGCCTTGCGCATGTTGTGGTAAACACTGTGTGAGCTGTGTAGGGTTTTGAAAACTGGGAAGCACAAATAAGGGACTTGATAATTAGAGGATTTTTATTTGTAATTGACAACTTATTTCATTCACCACAGATGCCTAAAATTATGCTAGAGTAAAAGGGTGCTTCAAAAAGGCTCGATTTTTTCAAGTGTTTCGTTTATCATTCATCACACACGGCGTTTCGAACAATGTTTTATATCTCGTTTAACAGAGAAACGTCTGAGCATAAAATGCTGAAAATATCTTAGATTGGATTACCTTGCGTTTTGCACAGGCCGGCCTCAAACTTTTTTCATTTTTTCTCCTCCTGTAAAAATATGTGGGCTCCGTGAAACATCACAAATCAACGAGTTGAAAATCCATTCCATAAATCTGGGTTTCTGATACCTTGCCTTCATTTTCTGAAAAAATTGCTGCAAACAAACGCAGTCAACGTTCAATTGTAGAGTCACTTTAAGGCTGTCGATGCCCGCAAGCTGTCTGTCTGATGGCAACGGTTGTTACGATGGTCAAACGGTTGCACGGGTCAAACTTTGCGGCATCATCAGCGAAACAAGAAACCTTGTCGAAACACAAAAGTACACAGGCATTTTCGTACAATACCATCTGTACCACACATACATTATCTTTGATCAAGATCGCTGACATCAGCCAAAAAAGACAGCAGTAACCTATGTACATGTCTGCAGTTCTGGATGAAGCACGATTGCAACCAGTTGGTGAGCCCGATATGTGCAAGTGCTTCGTTGGTGACGTTGCTTGATTGGATACGCGATACCTGCATGTTGCGGGAAGCTGGTCAGGCGTATTTGCGTATTTTGTGATCCGACACGCTTGGTGATCACATGATCGGACCAGATCGGAAGTACCGTCGACTTGAAATACAACAAAAAGTAGTCACGTGACCAACGCGCGATACGATCCGGCCCGGTTTGATCACCACAACCATGGTATCTGCACCTCGCAAGAATTTCGGAAGAATATGACCATTGCTAAGTTAAAAATTCTTCACCCTCATGCGTGATTTGTGTGCCGCAGCAGGCCGTCAAATTGTGCAAATTGGCGCAGTGCAGTGCGAAATACCGTATCCCAGAAGTTGTCGTGTATAGGGCTCGCGCGGGAAATTTTTTTGAAGGACGGGAAAAGTTGGGGAAATTTCCCGTTTTCCCCAAGGGTCCGGGAATTCTTACGGGAAATGGAAGTTTGGAATTTTGAAGGACGGGAAATGTCGCGGGAAATGGTTTTCAGAATTTTGAAGGACGGGAAATTGTGGGAAAAGGCCTATTTCCCGCGGGAAATGCGGGAAAACGGGAAATTTCCCGCGGGAAATGGTGATATTTCCCGTAGATTTCCCGTGCAAAATAGGAATTTCCCTTAAATTTCCCACTGAAAATAAGAATTTCCCGTAAATTTCCCGCGGAAAACAGATATTTCCCGTAAATTTCCCGCCCTAGTTTTTGCTTTGATAAGTTACTAACGCAATAGCTGGCCGCTAAGTGCTCCTTTGATGTGTTAAAAAGTGGATGACAAGTCCTGTCGTCTGTTGATGTAAACTGGCAATAAAAAAGAAGGGCACTCAAAGGTAAAGTTGTCCTTTGGAGGATGAACAACGACTGTATAACAGTATTTACCAGAATTCAGGCCTGTTCATGCTGAGACACGTTCAAACGAGTATTCTTAGTTACACACACGTGTCATTAAATCCGTAAATTTCTTGATTGATCGGTTCAGTGCGTGAGCCGCTAACTATAAGTTGAAAAATGCAGTCTAAGTCAATTGCTGAATTGCCACGTGGAGAGATGGACTTTTTACCGACGAATTTTCCCTTCTTGATCACTCAAATCCAAACATTCATCACGTTCCTTCCCATCCCAACTACTAGTTACAGTAACCCCAACCGAACTCGTCTGCTGATTCTACCCAGAACATCACTAACCCACAAAGATTCCACGACAACAAAAGAATAAATTGATTGCGAACAATTCGTGAATGGCAGTGGATGTTCGCCCTTTCTACAGCCGGACCAAAAGACTACAACAGCACCATGGCAAGATGTAAACAGTCCAGCTGAACACAGCCGTGTTGGCCTCTCGAGCAACCTTGGTCGCCCAGAACTTTGAAGCTTCGAGGCAACTTGGAGTGGAGTGACGGGAGCTCACAGATCGAACATAAGAGATCGCCCAATGGACCAAGATCTACTGGAGTCGACTCGATCTGGCGCTAAGTGAAATTCAGTGATATTATTTGCTTTATTTTGCCTAGCCCAGTTTTGTTAGTCGTTCGGTGATACTGTGATATTCTCAGTGATCCCGTTTGATGATTTGTTCCAATTGAAACGCCCAGAATTTAAAAAAAAGTCAATTGCTCAGTGTCGTGAGCTTCATGAACAGGTCTGAAAAAGACAGAAAGTCTATTTTCAACCCATACTAAAGAAAAGCCAACAAAAGATGATCTGATCGTTTCGATTTCCCGTTTCCCGCGGGAAATCTCACGGGAATTACTGACGGGAATTCCCGCGCGGGAAAAGGTCGAAGGACGGGAAAAAGCGGGAAATGGCCGATTTCCCGCGGGAACTTTCCCGCGGCAATTTTCAGGCACTATTTCGCGCGGGAAATGCCACTATCCAAAATATTTCCCGGGAAACGGGGACGGGAAAGTTCCCGCAAAGTTCCCTCCCTCCCGCGACTTTCCGCGGGAAAAAATTGGCCGCGCGAGCCCTAGTCGTGTATGCGACCAGTTGGACAGCGCAACATCAGAACGGAAGCGACGATCGATGTGGGTCAGTTCACTGTCACCTGGAAAATTATAAAATCAGGAAGAATCCTATATGTAAGAAGTCACGTGACCGAGGTACGACCAGACCGAATCTGTACACGAGTGGTTGACCAGGCTCACAAATTCTAAGCCGAAGCCTAAAAATACTGTCATGTTGGGGAGGATTTCAAAAAAAAACACAAAACGTATGAACAGATTATCATCTCATTTATTTTTCTTCCATTCGTTTTTCACTCTTGTCAGCAAAAACATGTCAGTAGAGCCCATCCAAACGTGTCATCGCAGCGTTCTTGCCGACAAACATTGTTGACAGTTTGACAGTCAATTACTGCGTTTCTCCCACCACCGATGGGGCATCGGCGTCGGTCACGTAGACCGACATTGACGCGGACGCTTTTTTGGAAAGTGCCGACACCAGCGCAAACATCACGACGACAACTACAGCTTAAATTTTCGGCACCGAAAACCTGCAATTTCAGCGTAAAATTTGTATTTTTAGCCCTTTATTAAGATTCAGAACGCGTTGTGGGAAAATATGGAATAATTCCACGCAACGAAATCGCGCGCTATCGGACTTCGTTTGCGCCTTTTTCTACGAATGGGGAGGTGGGTACCTTGGAGTCATCTCTCTAGGGTACCTTGCAATCAATTTATGGTTTTCATGGGCAAAAATGGGTATGTTTTTGGACCTACAAATCCGAAAATCGCGCGCTCCGCTGGCAATCCTCCATATAATGTCGCTGTTTTTGGTAAAGCCTTCGGCGATATCGGGAAAGTTACTACTTTCGCGGCCAAATTTGCAGCAGAACGGCATGCAATACCCCCTTGCCTAGCAACCTTCTGAAAGGGCAGCGGCAGTTGACTAAGATTCTGGACCCATCCTCGCGAGGGTAGCCTCGCGACCATTTTGTCTGCCACTACATTGTTCCGGTAACCGATTATTGATCGTCGCCACCATAGCCAAGCACTACACTGCGGCCATTCTTGATGTAGCTCTTTCGGTTTCCCTACCAAAGGAAGGTGCTGCGAGCCAGTGCGGAAGACAGAACCGGGACAAGAAATGCATCTCACAAGCGCTGTCTTTTGCTGCATCCTCACTTTGGGAACTCCGGGACCACGGATGAGGGCGTATCGTCTGTTTCCATTGTGCTCAGTAAGCCGATCCGAAAACACCTCACCACTAGCAAGCAAAGGAACACTGTTTCTTTTTTCTGCTTTCATTGCTTTCTCCGACTCTTCCATACAAATACAGCGCATCATGGACACGTTGCACGAATATGCATGAGCAATATTCAGACGTACAGTATGTGGACAATACTCGCGGCACAGCGAGACACCTGATCGAGCTCCGTGCTGCAAAGTGTCCCTGGCCTTGTCGGCACGCTCATGGCTGTAGAGTTTGACGAGGCTGACTACCTTTCACAATATTTCTTGCTGGAAGTGTCCCCTGGCCTTGTCTGGCAGTGCCCACATGGCTGTACAGAAACACCTGCCTAATGTCCTGTACACAATATTTCTTGCTGCAAGGGTCCCCTGGTCATGTCGGGATGCTCACATGGCTGTACAGAAACACCTGCCTAACTATCCGTACACAATATTTCTTGCTGCAAGTGTCCCCTGGCCTTGTCGGGATGCTCACATGGCTGTACAGAAACACCTGCCTAACTACCCGTACACAATATTTCTTGCTGCAAGTGTCCCCTGGTCATGTCGGGATGCTCACATGGCTGTACAGAAACACCTGCCTAACACTACAAAAATAAAATTGTTAAACAGGAGCAAACAGGAGCAATAAAAAAGTTAAAAAGTAGCAAACGGGAGCAAACAAGATAAACAGCAGCAATATTATTTTATTGCTCCTGTTTGCATCTTTTTATCTTCTTCCTGAAAAATTGCAGTACAGTTGGTACAAAGTACCCGGGGGGGGTTATAGTTCTGTTGAGGCAAAGTATCCGGGGGGTTATAGTTGTGTTGGGGCAAAGTATCCGGGGGGTTATAGTTGTGTTGTGGCGAAGTATCCGGTGAGCGGGTCATGGTAGAGGTGCGGCAAAGTACCCGGGGGATTATAGTAGTGTTGGTGCAAAGTATCTGGAGGGGGTCAAAGTAGTTTTGGGGCAAAGTATCCGGGGAGG
>JASAMV010003469.1:0-55215 GCA_030248065.1 Rhynchonema sp. JSB1_4
ACCGAAGAAACGACAGTCAAAATCAGCGACTAGGGCTGGTTCTAGTGCCGAAAAAAGTGGCGATGCACCGTCTGGTTCCGCCAACGGCAAGAAAAAGACCAGTCGCCGAAAAAGACCGTCGAAAATGCAAAGATTGCGACAAAAATATGATAGCAAGTCCGCAGACGACAAGCAATCGCAAGAGGAAGAGGGTGAGAGTGGCACGGATGCCGGCACACAAGATCAGCCGACCGATCCCTTGCCACCGCCACCTCCTCCCCCGAAGCGGTTGCAAGAACACCACGAAGTGATTCGAACTTACAGTGCCGAATCAAAAACATCAGACAAGCCGGCCGACAAGCAACACAGGCAGAAGGATATGTCTCACTCAGATAAACCTTCGACCAGTGCTGCTGCCAAGCCGCTTGTGTCACGCGAATCGGCTGTGATGGCTAACCTGCCGGAAGGATTTGTGGTGCCTCACAGTTGGTATCGTGGACGGGGTGGATACAACCGGGGCCGTGGCGATTATCGTCGCGGATACTATCGTGGAGCTGGACGAGAACGTTCCTCCTACGGTCAACCGGAGCGTACACCATCTGGCGAAAGGTCCGGACCGGGCTACAGCGGGTCGAGTTCTGGAACACCAGCTAGTGGTACCTCGTCACTTACAAGGCCCACCACTGGTGCGAAGAGAGAGAACCGCGGCTCTGCACATGGTACACCACCACCTGAAAAACGACAGAACGTGGATCCAGAGATCAGGTTCCCGTTCTGGCTAACACACAACAAGGCTCCACATGGGATGCCGGAACAGGAACATATACGTCGTATGGAAGAATGGCGTTCCAAATACCATGAGCAATTGACGAAGCGATTCAGGCCATTGAGAAGAACCCAATGATTCCAAAAGAACAATGGGCCAGTGGACCTGACTTCGTTACCAAAGAGGCGATCAAAAACCCGAGGGAAGCACAATCTAAAATGCGACCCACATACGCCGAAGTGCAGCCACGTACGTTCCCACCAGGAACTAGGTTCCCGCGTGGTCGAGACGCACGGGCCGATGACCAGCAACAGCTGGAATACTCCCTGAAACGCAACAAGGACCAGTACATGATTGCTGGAGGACAATTCGCAGCGCTTGTCATTCGTGACACCGCCATGCGGATGCTCTCCAACCCGCTCGGTTTTGCGTACGAAGCGGCGTGTCAAGGAAACGTCACTCCAGTCCGTTGCTTATATGCGTTGAGTGCCTATTTTGGATCAGCAAATTTCCCAACGGACCATGCTGGTCTATCGTCGCTTGGCTTGATTGGGACGGGCTCCCTCATGGAGAACACCATCAGTGCCATCGACGCATTGAAGGCCGACGCAGAGACGTATGGGAACTCAATGGTACCACTGATGCCGAACTGTCCGATTCACCTTGGTGACCAGTGTGCCTTGAAAGGCTGGACACCTTCGCAAATGCTGCATTACTATACAGATGTAGCAAAGGAACAGGCGTACCCATCGCGCACTGCTCAAGAGTCCGCGGTTGAGGTTGCCACCACGTTGTCAAATAGACCAGCCATCAATTCTCCCGGAGTTGAGAGGCAACAGTCGTCGTTTGACATGTTGGCAGTGTTCCGCGAAAAACAACAAGGTATGATGATGGACCAAAGCGAGACATCAGCGCAGGGTTCGTCGAGATCGGCACTTCCGGTCCAGCAACCCGCGCAGGTGGTACAACGTCCAGTACAGCCGACATCAATGGGTTCCGCCACGTCTGAGTCATCGGTACCCCCAACAACACCGACGCCGCCAGGTGCAGGTGTGGGAGTAGCCCAGACAGCAACGATGACTGGCATGCCAGTTTCGCAACCCACTTTGGCTGCGACAACAGGTATGACATCGACGACGAATACGACACCGGCTGACAATGCTGATTGGGATCCATCAGGTAGCTTTGCACGCTACCAAGAGTGGTTTATCCGCTTGCATGGTCAACCGCCGACTCGTGGTCATTATGAGCACGATCGTGCGCTCATGATGGAGTTCGGACGCTATCAAACGGCGCAACCAGCAACTGTGGTACAGGTTGAGCAGCCGAATCAGGTGCCCACTCAGGCACCGGCCGGTTACTACCAGTACGCGCAGCCACAAATGCCGTCAGGGGTGCAGCAGGGTAACTTGTTGCAACCGCCTGCACCACCACCTGGTCCACCCCCGTCCCATTCACCGTATCACCAATAGGCGCACATAAAGTTTTCACTTTAAAGCTGTGTGTTGCCGGTTGAGATACGAAGTTGTTGACACGCATAAAGTTTTCACTCTAAAACTGTGCGTTGTCTGTCAGTTATAGACTCACATAAATTTGTCACTTTACAAATGTGTGATGTCTCGTTGCCGTTATAAAGAAGACGTGGCAAATCTTCAAAATTTTTATTTCTCTAAGTAAATATTACCCGTTTATTTCATTTCATTTGTGTGTGCATTACTTTTATTATTTTTCTTGGGCGCTTAAGGCAATAGTTTAGCTCACTAATATTGTGCTAAGGACCAATATTTTCTTTTATACTAAGATCGTCCCAATTTTTGTTAGTTTTCTATCACCTTTATCCTAGAGCTGTCGGGACGTCAGCTAATTTAGGGGGGGATAGTGTGGGGATTCGGGATTAGCCCATTTGAATCTCCGCGCTTGATCCTGCGTTTACCGTAACCCATTCTCTTTAATTGCATTGTCATTCTTATTTCTTTGCTCTAAATTCAAATATCTTTCTCTAACCAATCACAAGTAAGAGCCGTCCAATTATCTTATAGTAATTAATCCGTAATGGATCGACAAGAGAAAAAGAAACGCGATCGAGTATTTAAAGGACGGCCCGAGCACTATTTCCTCAGTTCTCATTACTCATTTCCCAAATTGCACGTGTTCGACTTTTACGTCGCTGGTTGACTTTTTGTCAAAACCAATCAGCCACGACGTAGAACACGGGAAATGGTGCTCGCTTAGGTGCGATCACGCCTATAGTCTTTGCTTTTCTCTCACTCTCGCGCGCCCATTGCCTTATCTAACAAATCTTATTTTTAATAAAATATAAAATCACAAACTCATTCCATTTTCACTTTTATCTCATTAAAACCAAACCCAATTCATGCGCAATAGGTCATGCCTAAGCAATAGGTAATCAAGACATTTTATTTATTAATGCCATTCCGTCCAACAAGAGATTAAGCCGAGTTCCAACTGTGCCCCCGATTCTGAGGCGCTTCGGTCTTCTCCGCGAGCAATCGCGCTGACTTCCGACTTGCCTGCTTTCGGTGTGGTTAGGGTCTCGACTCTCCACCGTCCATAATACAGTAAAAGTAGGACCCCGGGGGGTCGAAGATCTACAGAAACAGCAGAACCAGAATCAAGCAATCTTTGGCTGAGTATATAAGGGAGCTGGTTTTGAAATTTTGGTCATTCTTCATTTTTTTGCTCGACGAAACTTCTTCAAATCGACTGGCTGAAATCGACCAAAAACGAACGTTTGGGTGATTCTGTCATCGTGGCGTCGTCGACAAACGCCGATCATCCGAAATCGATTTGTTGATCAGAAGACGACACAAATCACGACATCGATTTTGAAAAAGTGAGCGAAAAGGGGATTTCAATCTTAGTTTCTCCAGTCAATGATCATCGCGGTGCACTGCCAGCTTGTAGCTATAAAAGATCAATTTCCAATTCATCAGCAAAGGGCAATTTAGCAGCTCTTTGTCAACAAACTGAGGTATCAAACTTGGTGATCGGATCAGTCCTGCCTTGGTCAAGCGAGTTTTTTGAGCGAGGATATCGATGCTACTAATTTCGACCAGCGTAAAGGATGCTTCCCGACCTGAAATAAATAAGTTTTATGCGGAGCGAAATTATTGGCTCAGTAAATTTCTTAATGCAAGATCAAACGTGGCCTTGGCAAGTCACATCCGATCTGATCGGATGAGCATTTCTACGCTGTCCGGTTAAAAAAAAAGCCGTAACTGCAATAAAACTGGACAGGAATTTTGTTTTCAGATTAGATATGGTCAACACCAACGAGGGGCACCGCTACCACCGTAGGAACGCACAAAAATCACACAACCAGCGAATAGCCAAAATCGACAACGACGTTGGACCTGGGAACGCTGCTCAAGGACTCGACAACAAAACCAGGCCGACAAATAGAGAGGTCAGTGCGATGTGATCGGATGTTCATCTATAATGTTGCTGTGATCATCGGCCATGTCAACTTTGCCGTTCCAGCGCTACAGAAAGTTGCCATGGCTCACACATTACTGCCCATTCATGTTGTACATATGTTTCAGTTTTTTTCATTCTCTTTTTTTGGTGTGCTTTGTTGGCCCACTTTCCAAAGATTTAAAGCTTGGTGCCTGGGAAAAGCTGCGATGACCCATGGGGTCAAATCTTGGGTTTGGCCAAAAAATGAATCTATGCGGCTCGCTAACTTCGCATGTGCAGCGGTCCCCCCAAAAAGAAATCCCCACCCACAGGGGTAGGCCCTCAGAGGTGCTTCCAAGGGCGACCCGAAAGTGTGTAAGTGTGGTACTGGCGCCGGTTGCGTTTACATGCGTGTTGTAAACACTGGTTAGAATTACAGAGTTAAGAAGAGAGAGACTTCGCGAGTGCCGAAATTTTGACTCCCAGTTTCCACCCTACAAGACCACGATTTCATGTGACTTTATACCCTTGAGCCTCTGCAAGCCCTGTCCCTCTGTTTTACGTGACTTTATACTTTTGATGTCCAAAGTTCGGGCGGAGGTGCGAGCCTCTGACTGTTGCAAGTCCCGTCCCTCTGTTTCATGTGATTTTTATACATTTGATGTCCAAAGTTCGGGCGGAGGTGCGAGCCTCTGACTGTTGCAAGTCCCGTCCCTCTGTTTCATGTGATTTTTATACATTTGATGTCCAAAGTTCGGGCGGAGGTGCGAGCCTCTGACTGTTGCAAGTCCCGTCCCTCTGTTTCATGTGACTTTTATACTTTTGATGTCCAAAGTTCGGGCGGAGGTGCGAGCCTCTGTGGCAAGTCCCGTCCCTCTGTTTCATGTGACTTTTATACAGTTGATGTCCAAAGTTCGGGCGGAGGTGCGAGCCTCTGACTGTTGCAAGTCCCGTCCCTCTGTTTTATGTGACTTTATACTTTTGATGTCCAAAGTTCGGGCGGAGGTGCGAGCCTCTGACTGTTGCAAGTCCCGTCCCTCTGTTTCATGTGATTTTTATACTTTTGATGTCCAAAGTTCGGGCGGAGGTGCGAGCCTCTGACTGTTGCAAGTCCCGTCCCTCTGTTTCATGTGACTTTTATACCTTTGATGTCCAAAGTTCGGGCGGAGGTGCGAGCCTCTGACTGTTGCAAGTCCCGTCCCTCTGTTTCATGTGATTTTTATACTTTTGATGTCCAAAGTTCGGGCGGAGGTGCGAGCCTCTGACTGTTGCAAGTCCCGTCCCTCTGTTTCATGTGACTTTTATACCTTTGATGTCCAAAGTTCGGGCGGAGGTGCGAGCCTCTGACTGTTGCAAGTCCCGTCCCTCTGTTTTGTGTGACTTTATACTTCTTTTGATGTCCAAAGTTCGGGCGGAGGTGCGAGCCTCTGACTGTTGCAAGTCCCGTCCCTCTGTTTCATGTGATTTTTATACTTTTGATGTCCGAAGTTCGGGCGGAGGTGCGAGCCTCTGACTGTTGCAAGTCCCGTCCCTCTGTTTCATGTGACTTTTATACCTTTGATGTCCAAAGTTCGGGCGGAGGTGCGAGCCTCTGACTGTTGCAAGTCCCGTCCCTTATTTTGTGTGACTTTATACTTCTTTTGATGTCCAAAGTTCGGGCGGAGGTGCGAGCCTCTGACTGTTGCAAGTCCCGTCCCTCTGTTTCATGTGACTTTTATACTTTTGATGTCCAAAGTTCGGGCGGAGGTGCGAGCCTCTGACTGTTGCAAGTCCCGTCCCTCTGTTTCATGTGACTTTTATACTTTTGATGTCCAAAGTTCGGGCGGAGGTGCGAGCCTCTGACTGTTGCAAGTCCCGTCCCTCTGTTTTGTGTGACTTTATACTTCTTTTGATGTCCAAAGTTCGGGCGGAGGTGCGAGCCTCTGACTGTTGCAAGTCCCGTCCCTCTGTTTCATGTGATTTTTATACTTTTGATGTCCAAAGTTCGGGCGGAGGTGCGAGCCTCTGACTGTTGCAAGTCCCGTCCCTCTGTTTCATGTGACTTTTATACCTTTGATGTCCAAAGTTCGGGCGGAGGTGCGAGCCTCTGACTGTTGCAAGTCCCGTCCCTCTGTTTCATGTGATTTTTATACTTTTGATGTCCAAAGTTCGGGCGGAGGTGCGAGCCTCTGACTGTTGCAAGTCCCGTCCCTCTGTTTCATGTGACTTTTATACTTTTGATGTCCAAAGTTCGGGCGGAGGTGCGAGCCTCTGACTGTTGCAAGTCCCGTCCCTCTGTTTCATGTGATTTTTATACTTTTGATGTCCAAAGTTCGGGCGGAGGTGCGAGCCTCTGACTGTTGCAAGTCCCGTCCCTCTGTTTCATGTGACTTTTATACCTTTGATGTCCAAAGTTCGGGCGGAGGTGCGAGCCTCTGACTGTTGCAAGTCCCGTCCCTCTGTTTCATGTGATTTTTATACTTTTGATGTCCAAAGTTCGGGCGGAGGTGCGAGCCTCTGACTGTTGCAAGTCCCGTCCCTCTGTTTCATGTGATTTTTATACTTTTGATGTCCAAAGTTCGGGCGGAGGTGCGAGCCTCTGACTGTTGCAAGTCCCGTCCCTCTGTTTCATGTGACTTTTATACCTTTGATGTCCAAAGTTCGGGCGGAGGTGCGAGCCTCTGACTGTTGCAAGTCCCGTCCCTCTGTTTTGTGTGACTTTATACTTCTTTTGATGTCCAAAGTTCGGGCGGAGGTGCGAGCCTCTGACTGTTGCAAGTCCCGTCCCTCTGTTTCATGTGACTTTTATACTTTTGATGTCCAAAGTTCGGGCGGAGGTGCGAGCCTCTGACTGTTGCAAGTCCCGTCCCTCTGTTTCATGTGACTTTTATACTTTTGATGTCCAAAGTTCGGGCGGAGGTGCGAGCCTCTGACTGTTGCAAGTCCCGTCCCTCTGTTTCATGTGATTTTTATACTTTTGATGTCCAAAGTTCGGGCGGAGGTGCGAGCCTCTGACTGTTGCAAGTCCCGTCCCTCTGTTTCATGTGATTTTTATACTTTTGATGTCCAAAGTTCGGGCGGAGGTGCGAGCCTCTGACTGTTGCAAGTCCCGTCCCTCTGTTTCATGTGACTTTTATACCTTTGATGTCCAAAGTTCGGGCGGAGGTGCGAGCCTCTGACTGTTGCAAGTCCCGTCCCTCTGTTTTGTGTGACTTTATACTTCTTTTGATGTCCAAAGTTCGGGCGGAGGTGCGAGCCTCTGACTGTTGCAAGTCCCGTCCCTCTGTTTCATGTGACTTTTATACTTTTGATGTCCAAAGTTCGGGCGGAGGTGCGAGCCTCTGACTGTTGCAAGTCCCGTCCCTCTGTTTCATGTGACTTTTATACTTTTGATGTCCAAAGTTCGGGCGGAGGTGCGAGCCTCTGACTGTTGCAAGTCCCGTCCCTCTGTTTTGTGTGACTTTATACTTCTTTTGATGTCCAAAGTTCGGGCGGAGGTGCGAGCCTCTGACTGTTGCAAGTCCCGTCCCTCTGTTTCATGTGATTTTTATACTTTTGATGTCCAAAGTTCGGGCGGAGGTGCGAGCCTCTGACTGTTGCAAGTCCCGTCCCTCTGTTTCATGTGACTTTTATACCTTTGATGTCCAAAGTTCGGGCGGAGGTGCGAGCCTCTGACTGTTGCAAGTCCCGTCCCTCTGTTTCATGTGATTTTTATACTTTTGATGTCCAAAGTTCGGGCGGAGGTGCGAGCCTCTGACTGTTGCAAGTCCCGTCCCTCTGTTTCATGTGACTTTTATACTTTTGATGTCCAAAGTTCGGGCGGAGGTGCGAGCCTCTGACTGTTGCAAGTCCCGTCCCTCTGTTTCATGTGATTTTTATACTTTTGATGTCCAAAGTTCGGGCGGAGGTGCGAGCCTCTGACTGTTGCAAGTCCCGTCCCTCTGTTTCATGTGATTTTTATACTTTTTTACCCGTGTGCTTCTGCTGCCGAGCCATCGGGGCCCTCCGGCGGATGGCTGATGTCGGACTAACGGGCGACCATGGCAGCATATGTAGACACGCACGCGTTGCATGCGCAGCACGCTGGTGGCACGAAACCGAAAGTGCAAACAAGGGTTCCATGGAGTTGCGGTGATCCACCAGCACTGATAAAATTCTGTATATTTTACAGGTTTTACAATCTGCGTTATTCAGTTTAGCTGCTTTTATCCCGAACTTTCAAATTTAATTGTACATATGTACAGTTATTGTCAGATTTTACGGTATTGATTATGCCACTTGAATTCTCACACAGCACACCATTTATTCTTCATAGAACCGCAGGGGGGAAAAAAAAAAAAAAAAAAAAAACCCCAACAAACCACCAACAAAAAAAAAACCCCCAAAAAAAAAAAAAAAAAAAAAAAAAAAAAAACAAAAACCAGCCTCGTCGCATCACAAAAAAGATACAAGCAATGTGCAGTCTGTGGAAGCCATGAAAAAGGAAGAACAGAACACAGTGAATTTAGATTATCGTAAAGCATTGCTGAGGGGTTTCACTTGCAAAACCAATTTTTGTGACCATAGCACCTGCGCGTTGTGAAACATCGGACTATAACACACGAATCGCCAAGCATAGAACAGCAGCTACAAAATTATGCAAAAGGAAGTCACGAACAATTACGTCAGGACATAGATATGCTAAGGATGTGTGCTTTAACAGCCTGCGACAAAGAATAACAGGTACAAATTTTCGCTTCAAGCTACACTCCGTACAAAGCTGAGTAACATACGACAGATAATTTAACAAAATAACATATGCAATCAAATACGATGCAAACCACTACAATAAACGATCTATTTATACACACGTATATACATATAACATAATTAGAAAATCGATTCTAAAGCCATTTTGTTTAATAATCGAATAGCACAGGCCCAAATACTCCGAACTGCACAAGGCGTTATCAAATCACAGTTTGATGAAAAACAGCGGCGCAAACAGGAAATTGAACATGAACTTGGATGCGTAGAAGAATCGCGACCAGAGATATCCGCCGTACATCTGATTGACCGATACTCGACGCGGGCTACTGGGTCGAGGTCGGTCGTGGTGTTCGCGTTTGTCCCACGCCTGACATTGCCAGCACTCGAGACTCAAGAGACGCAGACGCGCTGGATAACGGTACACTGGGAAGTCCTCGAAGAACGCGACGAACGATACGACGTCGCCTGCAAGCAAACAGACACCGGCGCATCAACTTTGCGAACCGACCACGGTGAAATACAGGTAAATTTTGTCAGGCAACTATTTTTTTTGATTGAGCATTTTCGACCGGACGATTTAATTTCACCAGCAGAAAAGTCGTGCACCGGAAACAATAACGACATTCGGTGGTCACAAAATTAGTGGTCTAACTCTATCGACTAAATGATGCACAATTAAGATCGACCACAAGCGTCAAAGATGTTTGCCACCTAGCTGTCTGGCAACAATTAAGCAGTGAATACATGCACGTGTTATGTATAGCTCAGCAAACAGAAACTACAAATTGTGTTTGCAGCGTGTTTCTACGTGTTTTCGCAGACTGGCGGTGCACCAGGTCGTCGTCAGTGTGAATGGATCGAATGACCACAAAATCTTTGTTGCACTGCCCAGCCGTGAAACATCATCTTTTAATTTGCCTACCTTCCTCCAAATGCATCAACAATTCCTTGAACAAATGTCCGGCCTTCAATATGACGGATCCCTTGCTGCTGCTGATCAACGCCTGGCCGAACGGACCGACCACTTCCAGTTCGAACGTGTACACGTGGTGTGACGTCAGGATACAGTGCGAATCACCGGAACTGCAACGAACGATTGACGGTTGGTTATGTAGCTATCAAAGTTGGTGACCGGCTCGGTCCGGCTGGTTTAGTTTATTGCGTCGGCGCCAACTCAATAATACATAAATAATAACGTTAAGTGGAAGAAGCATAATTACAAGACCGGGTGTGGAGTTTACGGACATGAAAATAAATATAAAACAGGGTTGAAAGGTCCGGCTGGTCATGTTTTCGAAGATGTCGAGCATTGAGAGGCATCGACGCCACCAGGTTCGACCGGTAAAGGGCTTATGCAATTATTACCTACATAGACTGGACATGTGAACAAGCCTTACGCTGGCTGAAAATTGTGGCACCGGAATATTCCCAATAACAAAGTCACGAGACCACGGCAATACCAGACCGGACCAATCACCAGCCAGATTTGAAACTGCCGTTTTTTCGTTAGTTTTGAGAGCGCTCATGAAGTGACCCCGGGCAAATCTTTCACGCTAGTCAATTTGATGTTTCGCTCCAACACCCAACACCTCACCGATCCGATTGCGGGATCCAGGTGGCATTCGGTGGTCTGCCGTAGAAACAGGTCATCCAATCGGCCAACGAGTCGGGCAGATAATCGAGCAGGGATTCGAGCGAATTGTCGATCTTGGTGATACGAACCGATTGGACACTGCCGCGCCAGCTGATCGCTGAGTCTGTAAGATATTCTCGGTGACAAATGTGTACGCCTTAGCATAAACCTAAAAAGTAGGCCTAGCCTGAGGACAAGGTAAGTTAACCTGAAATCCCAATTCTGGCGCAGAATTCCAAACTGCTAGGTACATTGCTCGAGCTACCTCTAAAATACCGATCACTAAGTTTGAGCCCGTTACAACCACCACCGTCACCGACCTTTCAATTGACTGCATTCCAACTGTTGTCTCAATTGATTGCTGCGTGTGTTCGGACCACAATGCGACTCGTATTCTGTCCAGCTCAGATTCGTTGCGTGCTTGTCCCAACTGCAACATTCGCCCATTCAAAAGGATTCAAGTTTGCTAATTTGCCTAGTTTAGAGCATTTCTTCGGACACGGACACCACAGCTCAGCAACGACGTTGTCATGATGTTTGTGTTTGCAGTCATGTGGCCATCTGGTGCATGCGCACAGATTATGACCTTGCACGACCCGTCTGTAAACAGGTTGCAACAGGCCGCCAAAACACGCTGCACATCAAGCAAGACGCTGTTTTCTTTCGGCAGCCCCCCTCGAGCGGTCCAACCTGAATCCGAGTCTGCCATGGTACAACATTGTGATCGCCATAAGCACCAGTGCAACGTAGAAGATCAGCAGAAAGGTCGTACGCTTCTTATTGCGGTTGAAAACTGCAATATTGTGGTAATACGTCTGGCTTTTGTCTGGTGTCACATAACTAAATCAATTATTGTCATAAAGACAAGACAGGACAAAATCGATCACTGAATTTGGTAGCAGCCCGAGACAATCAAGTAGACCAACGTTGAATGGAAATGCCCCATTTCAGTTTCAGGTGTGATTCGGCCTTCTTATACAGCAACGGCATGAGCAACAATGCACAAGTGACCAGTGCTTTGATGGCACTCAGCCAAGTGATCGAATGACGTACTTGTGCCAACAACACTCCGAACACGACGCACACACCGGCCAAGGACGGGAAGAGGAGAAGCGATAGGGCGCCGACTGCAATGATGAAGAGGTGAAACATCATTCGTGGTGGGTGGCGGACTTGGTGACCCGTCACCTACTGTACATACAACCACCGGACTTGTATGGTCACGTAATTTTTTTTGTGACAAGGATCGGAGAATTACAGTCATAAACTGACAAAACCTATTGTTTTTTTTTTAAATTCGCAAAACTTCAATAGTTGACAACTATTGCACAATCTAAGGAGCACCAACCACTCAGGATCACGTTTTGCAGCTGGAAGGTCATGTTGCCACGCAGAAATAGACAGATGGCGATCTCGGACCACATCATCATCACATGAAAACGAAGCGAAAACATTTTGTGGAATATAACGAATGGTTACAGGACGGCCCAATAATGCTTTATATAATCTTATGTACGACAAGGTACAATACTTCAGGGCCACCCTAAACACGGATAATAGCATAACATGAAACGTACAATTTGTGGCACGAGCACTTTATGCAGCCGTTGATGCGCCCGAGCGTACACGGTGGAGCAGGCGAACAAACACAGCATACCTGGCAATACGGATGGATAGATTTATGAAAGCTAACGTTTGTGAGAACTAAATTTTATGCTGGTCGTAATTAGGATCCATCAGTAAACATCGAAACCAAAAGATGATGTGATCAATATAGACGGTATTTGTCCGATCACTCCATGTCCGTGCTACAGTATGTGTGTCAACGTTTCGACCACTTCCCAGACGAGCGGTGTACCAGGCCATCGTCCGTGTGAATGCACCAAACACGAGGCTCATCAACTGACCAACAAATGCGAGTGTCGGCAGCGAGATTGACGAATGAAAGAATCCAATGTCGACAACGAACACAGGACGAAGGATCGACCATGATTTGATGTCCAGTTTGTCGAGGAACACTGGCAGACTGCAATAAGGTGCCCATCAAGGTAGAATATAATTGTGAACTTGTGATAATCAAAGTGTGGGCAATTCCAAAGATTGATTATGAGGATCGTCGCAGACGTGGAAGCACTCGGAACGTCAAAATATTTTTTGTATCAAAATACTTTTTTGTACTGACCGTGGTTGTGATCAGTTACCGAAGACTTATTTTGACCGCCGTAAAAATGTTTTCTACTCTGCATAACTGAAGTACGTCTATACGGTTCGAAGTTTTTCAGCCATCGATATTTCCAAAACAACACATGACAGCAAAAAAATCGTCAACACCTACTACTGTCGGTTGGCATCCGGCCAGACAAAGAATGAAGGAAGTCAGTCAACCTAACCGACCGATAGGTTGATTCTCACATGTGCATACCTTGAGAACACATTCAATATCAATATGCCAATTGAGTACACGTCGAGTGCATCCGACAGACACAACTGGGTGAAACCGACCTGAAACATCAGATAAACCAATAAAACCATAGCTTTAAGAATTATTTGGCAGGTTTGGTCAGTGCTCTGCTATCGTGAGATATTTGTACGCTGCGTTTTGTCTTACCTGGTACACAAAATCAGTCAAATAAAAATAAGCACAAATCATCAGACGCGACAATGAAAACAGGACTACTGCGTTTTGCCTTTGCGTCAGTTCAACCGGCCTATTCAAACACCAGTGGTGCACCAGGAATCAAGCAAATATATCTGGAATCAGGGTGAAATGATGTAACAAAACTCGAATAAGCGTAAAATTGTTTATTTGCCGTTTCTGAAAGCCTTTACACGGGACAAACTTAGTGGCACCAGCGCACCCGCCGCCGCGGAGGTACCATATCCTCAATACCAGATGTTGCCTAACCAACAGAAGACCGGACCGGACCGATCACCAAATATGACACCGACCCAGAGATGGCCAGCTGAGCTGACCTAATTTTTCTAACAAGCACACTCATACGCACACCAACCATGAACGTGCTGATGAGAAACATGGGCATGCAGTTGGGCACATTCTTCGGTCCGGCGATGGCCAACGACAAGATGAAGACGAGCAACGCTGTGAAGTAGTGCACGTAGGGCTCGGTCGATTGCCAGGTGTAGTAGCCATCCTGTGAATGTGCAAGTGAAACATCATTATCATGAGATCTTCAAATAATCAGTGCGTCAAACATCGACTCAGTAAAAAACGTGGAATGTGCTGCTGACGTTTATTCTGTTATTCGATGATGTTCCGTCCATGGATGAAAGAATTACACTTTCGCCATTTCACCGCAGGCCCAAACTGCAGTATGATTATTACGGGCCGATTTTAAAAAGCGCTTGTGAACATCGCGCACTTTGCGACTTGATCGCGCACCATGACAATTTTGCGTCTAACCCTTGATGTGAGCTACGCATCAATCTGCTTTCGTTGTCTGTTTCGACCTGATTTCACAGGCAGGTGTTACGCCAGCTCACCGTCAGTCAGAATGCACCAGATGGTCGCAAGGCGCACATTTTTAACCACGCGACTTGACAAAACCTGCCACGCCATCCACGGTGTCAGTCAACACAGAACCTCTGCCCCAAACCGTCCCTAACCCTTCGAATCCTCTCGCGTCGTGCTTTGTATTCGTGCATTCGTTCACGTCTTTCGCGCTCTTCCACGTGGTCCCGTCTCGTGTCCGTGTCCGTTTCTGTTGGCGTGTTCGCTGGTGTGCTTGTCGTCGGCTGTGCGTGATTAAACATGCGTCACTTTACGTCTGTTTGACATTGACAATATTCTATGAACACAGCGTACACCTTCGACTTGCTTACTCTCAGTTCTGCACCGAGACCACACTGTTACGATACAAATGCAAAGCTGCTTGTGCGCACGGTACCAACAATCTGAATATCGATGTTACGTCACTCACCGGCACATGCTCATCATTAGCGCCAAACACGGTCAACAATCGATGCCAGGTCTCCAGCTCTTGCGCGGTGTTGCGCGTGTGAAACATCTTCAACGTGCTGTAAACCATGAAGAAGAAGGCGACGTACAGGGACAGGATCGGCGCGAAGCTCAGCAAACGATCAACGCTAAAAAACGAACAGTTTAGATCCCTGGTTTGGATAATGTTTCTGGGGGGTTAGCATAATTCTGGATTTTATCTATGACAACAGCGTGGCTGGCTCATGCTTGATGATCGCTCGTATCCGGTTCGTCAGTTTTGCATTGGTCATTTTTTTATTTCTGAGCTCCATCAGCCCAGGTTTGCTACAAAGGAGGGATCACAGCATACAGTAATCCAATTACTGACAATTTAGTGCTCAGCGATTTCTCCTAAGTTACCCTAAGGTCCAAAGATCGGTCATCAGACTTGGTCTTGAATTGACAGTACCTCGAGATTCACTCGTGAAATCAACTTCAAAATTTGAAATACTCAACGATTAGCTTGATTAACGTGATTAATCAGTTTAGCAATTCGTCGCACCAATAAATCTGGAAACATTTGGACACATAGTTCGGGTCATCATGATGTATGTGACCAAGGAAGAACCGACTGGATGCGACCGACAACCAAGCTTGACACCGGGCACCGACGCACAAATACGAACTCACCTAATCCACTGCACAATGCACACGAAGAACAACGTTTGAATGTGTGCCAACGGGAAGATGGCGTACAGAATGTGATGCCATTGTTCACGCAACTTGGTCAGAATATACTCGATCAGACCATCCAGTTGTGTTTTCAGCTGCAATTAAAATCAGGAAACCAGCGTGCAAATTCAGCGGGTTTTCTGCTGTCTTCGTACGGTTCGTTTTTACAATAATGTAACAGCAGTGAGTTTTGCCCGTTTCGGCCTGTTTTCACATACGGGCGAGGTGCCAGGCCTCGTCGGTGCTAACACCTCTGGCCAACTGACCTCCAAAAGGACCTCGAGCAGATCTTATTGCTCAAGTAAAACATTCACAAACAGGCGTTGCACCAAGTCTGGTCATTGTCAAGGCGAAGGCGAATGCCAATGCACCGTATGACTGCAAAGCATTTCTTCTCGCTCAATGCACAAAAACAAAAGTGACAGGCGAATGACGGTGACAACTTTAATTTGAAGTGGCCATGATTGTATTACGTATGTGACAAGGTTTCGTCGCTTCTTCTGTAGAAACCCAATTCTCAGCCCCACTCACAAATCTGTGATGAAACATCTGCGCGACCGATTCATACGCCTCCTCCCCAGCCGTTGCGTTCAACATACGAGCAATGGCCAACAGCTGTGACTCAGCGTCCTCTGGTGCAGCTGGCGCCATTCCATCACTCGTGTCAGTCGTTGCTGTACCGGGCTCGAATGGGGGCAGCCGCTCCTAACATCAGATAATAATAATCACAGTTCGGAGTTCTTGTCGACTGGCTGATGTTTCTCTTAATGCACAACAGAAAAAAACGGATAAAAAATTAATTTTAAAATATGATAGAAAATATGACAAACACAAACCTCGGTCTTTCTAGGCGAGGCCCGTCCCTTGCTGATGACGTCAGAGACGCCGCAGGAAGGTGATCGGGCACGAGACAACTTTTCGACCAATTCTGACAAAAAAAGCGACAAAATCACAGACTGATTGATGTGGTCTTTGTGTTCATTAAATTTTTTATATCTATCTCTCTAATTTCGAACAGTGTGGACGGTGTTACCTACCCGAACCCGTGGCTGACGAAACAACTTTAACGAGCCCTGAGTTCCCCATTTAGACTTCGAAACTGCACAAAAATTGTCAATTATCATCCAATTAACAAACAAAAATAAACGAATAATCACACCACACCTGATTCCGTAACGTCGTCAGCTTTGTGCTCATTCACTTCTCGCAACAATACTTCCAACGCTTCGTCGTGAGTCAAATTCTCCTGTCGCGATATCGTGCGATATAAACGTTCGGCTGCCGCTGCCCACGGGTCACCAAGACCTACAACTGGATGGGCTGTATTGATGAAACGGGTCATATTCAAATGGCTCATCAGAATTGTGGTGTGACGACATGTACATGCAGGCAACACTCATGCTGCTGATGCCTGTGGAGGAACTTGTGAACTCAATGGGGCTGCGGACGAAACAGAGGTGACTGCGAGCGCATCTTCAACATTAATTTCAGGTCAAAGCACAGGCTTTGGCCTGCGCTGTTTCAAACAGCAGCTTTGCGAAGGCTGTTTTTAAACCGCTGCTCGGTCCGAAGCACCTTCAATGAAAACATCAACAGATAGCAGCTTGCACAGAAAGAACATTATTATAACAGAGCAGTTACATACGAATGGCTTGCATTGCATTTGTTTTACAAGCAGATGAAACCTTCAATGAAGCAAACAGAAAAACGTGCTGATGTTCATTAACCAACGATGATGGTAATCGGCTTCATCCGCTTCGGCCTCTAATCGGCGTATCAGTTCGTTGTCGCCTGATGTAGAAAGGGAAACGATGTGAATATGGATGGAGAAGAATCGGCGTAGCAGAACATTCAATGCAGTTAGATATGGTGTTAGATCACGACACTGCATTCGATTCTAGGTCGATGAGTTACTCTCAATAACATTCGACACTTACGGGCAAAATTGAATTTCTCCTGATTCAGGGCGCCGGGAACGTCGCCCGAATCTTCACCCAGCAGATCTTCAATCATACAAGAATTACGATATCGGTCATAAATGAAGTGACGCACGGTTTGGCCCACAAATTGCCGCCACTATCTTATCTGCGACTCCACGTTGGACAGTGGATATCTTTCACCGACAAATACATTCACACTTTTACTTGAATTTTGCATCAAATCAATCAAAACGTGGTGCCAATATACCAACTTTGCAACGTGTCCTGTGGTTCAGTAGGACTCGGATAGTCGTGCTCATTCGAGTGGGCATTTGGCCTTGACGGATCAGGCGAGCCCTTGTCATCATAATTGTACCGTTCATCATCACTGCTGTCACGGCGATGTGGGAACATGGCTGTTGGACTGGACCCTGCTGGATGCAATGACGCATTGTAAAGTAGTTGACGCAAGTCGTTTGGGCATGTTGTTTATCAGCATTAGGGAACGAAACACGCAAATAAAGTTTTCCGTTTCGCAACGGGTCCCCCATCACGAAATGCTGCGCAAACGACTTGCGTCAACCACTTGACAATTAGCCAGACATACAACCCAGGCTTCGGGGACAACAGAAGCAGGGACAGGAAAATAAATAATGTGCCTCATGGTCATCGGACACCAGGTACCAAAACCGTAACCGAACAAAGAGACGCTGCAAAAGAGACGGAAGGCTCGTTTCGTGACCTTCATTCTGGCCATTTTACAGTTGAGATATGATCTTCATTTCACAACACACGTACGTACAGGTCTGAAGCACACAGCAATCTGTGACTAAAAACATGGTAAGACTAACAATAACACATACAAGCACGTATGTCTATCACAAGGTTTCGATGAAATACAGTCGAACTATTCGATCGAACTACTAACAACAGGAATGAAGAGATCCAATCGCGAAAGTCTGGAAACAGTCAAACATCCAGCAATCTTATGCATCAAACAGGTAGAAAGAGGTTGACCAAGGTAGAAGTTGGTGTAAACGCGTTACTCCTATTTAGCTGAATCCCAAATACGGTATACTTTGTTAGCACCATTCAAAACAATAAATACAACAACAATAACCCTAGCTTGTACTCAGGACTAAAATAGGAACTTAGTCTAGAAAATCATCAAATAAATATGAATACTGATGAGTGTAGAATCACGCGAATTGCATCCTGCACTGATGCGTACACCCAGCCGGACACGTGCTGTACTCCCTGAACCACTGTCGCATGTGCATCAGATGCCCGCCGTGGCAACAGATCTGGCACGACACCCACAGACCGCGCACGATGTCTTGGCTAAAATCGCGAACTGCGAAGTTCTTTACACTATGGTTCGTAACAAAACTTGGTGACGAACTCGTCTTGCTCTCATGACTATTTTGATATTAGTTCGTTGCCGATTAACCAACCAAATAGCACAAACGGTCAACGGGTGTTTGCAGTGATGACAACTGGCCGTGCGCTTGCCGACCGGGATCAGTTTGTTGCAGGACGGACAGGACAGGGTGACCTGTGTGCCCTGGTGACTCATCGCGCGCACCGACGACACCGTGCACAAATGGATGATGCGTGCCGAGACGGCGTATAGCTCGAATTGATCGAGCAGATCTGTAACATTTATCTTACAAAATTAACAGGAAACAGATTTTGATTGCACTGTAATATAGCAAGGACGACGATTGCGCCCGTTTCGCATTGTTTTTACGACCCCCCAGGCCAACGGCTCTGGTACAGTAGGTATCCCCGCTCCAGAGTACCTCCAACACTGGTGTGCAGCATCATACTCAGTCGCCCCCTTCGTTTTCCATGTGTGGTTTCGGAGGCATGACCAAAGGAACAATGTTGGCTGTTGGTGTAGTCTTTCTTGTATCACGCAGATCATACATTTTTTGCGCTTGTGGGTGGCGCTTCACTCAGTGCTCGTATCCTTCCACTTCGTTTTCAGGCAGCATCATTCGTGCTGACGTAAATTACGTTGCTGGTACAACTTGGCGCCGGAGAAGAGCTTGACGCACGTTGTTACCATGACCAGTTTTATAAATACTGATGGACAACCAGCCAAAGACTCTTGGTGGTTGTAGGCTTTTAGCGCTAAGCAGTTGTCAACTATACAGTAAACGTGCGCATGTGTGCGCGTTATGAAACTTGATACTTTCTAATTTTGATGGTTGGTAGCTGTTATCTTTTAGCTAAGTACAATTCTACTGTTCGTTGATTTTGTCGATGGAAACATATGTAGGAACGTGATATCACGTGCAAGTGCGTTTGGCCGTCAAAATGGAATTTCAAAGACCACAAATACTTTTGTTTCCCACATTGTTGTACTTTGTCACAATTGGAGGCCAACAATGCTTCTACCGTTGTCACACATGGCACAACGTCATTGCCGTGGTTCAGCTCTGCGTTACCGCTGGATATCCTATCATTTTTGGAACGTATAAGATCATCAAATTACTTGGTGACACGGATTGGTCGAACGTAACGACTGCTTCCGAATCCTACAAAGTTCAACTGGTTTTATATTTCTCCATCTTTGTGTGGCAAGCCGTTTTCCAGCCATATTGGGCTTACAAAGGTGAGACAAGGGAAGATAGAACATAAGAGAATAATGGTGCAAGAACAGCTTACATTAAACCGGGCCAGCCGCTATTACTTTTTGGGTTCTGGATCTCGTTTTTTCATTTATATCGTTAGTTGGCATCAAGAGAATTTATCTTGAAAAAATTCACCAAAATGACGATTACCCACCCAAAACGATCCACCAACATGGCCCTTCCGTAACAAAAAGCTGCGCAATATTGATGCACAATCTGTGCATGGAAATCAGGATTTATCAAGGAAATTCAAAATCACTGGTGCGTGGTATAGGCTTTGGGTTACGGTAGCTTGACGAAACATTGATATTTACAAAGTAGCTAATGTTTTGTCGTGCTACCGTGACCCCCGCCCATATCATGCTCCAGTGATTTTGAAGCTCTGTTGTAAATCCTGATCATCATGTGCAGATCGTGCGTCAATATTGGGCTGGTGTGTTCCCGAAGGCCATGTTGGTGGATCGATTTCAGTGGGTAATCGCCACCTTGGTTAAGTTGGTCAAAATTAAACTTCTTGATCTCGATGCCAACTGACGATATAAAGAAAAAAGTGGTCGAACACAAAAACAATAGCGGCGGGGCCGGTTTGACAATTGGCAACATTGCAGAATTTTTTCCACGATTGTTGGATGTGCTCGAAACACGTCACTTGTCACCTATGAAAAAGCACCGTGTGGCCATTGGCGTAGTTCAATCATCAATCGTTGCTCTCTTCGTTTTCCAAAATGTCTATGTTTATGTTCCCTTGATAGTGGAAACGCCGTACTTATCCAAAGACATTGGATTGGGGAATAATCCTTATATCGGTTTTGCAACACTGATCCTGATAGCGCCAGCTGTGGCGTTTAGCGGATATCTGATGACAGTGGTCTCCACCATTTGTCGCTACATTATCATGGATTTCAACAACAATTTTACTCTTGCTTTCACTGTGAATGACGAAATGCCGAACAGCACAGCCACAGATGTACGTTGTATGAACACTGAAGCCCCGAATGTACTTGACCGTCAACGGTCTGACCAGCTCGAGGAGATCTGTCGCAGTTACAAGCAAATTCGCGAGTTGATGCAGCTGGTGGACAGCATGCTATCACCATATCTGGTGGGACTGTATGCGACTCGTCTGACCGTCACTGTGTTCAACGTCTACGGGACAATGCTGCCAACACTTATGGTTCCGTGGGAAGACGCAGTGCTGGAGACCGCAATGATTTTGGCAATAGCATGGTCATTGGCTCAACTAGATGAGGAGGTTAGAGCTGCGTTGCCTATCTAGTATGCGTAGCATCTTTAGCTTAGTGTATTCAGATTTTCAGTCTCAAATTTCCAAGTCGGTTTTTAGACCAATGCGACACTCACGCTTGTGAATGAAGCGTCATGGGCATGGTCAGGTGGAGATCAAAAGGTTGGTGCGCGTAATGCGTGTGGACTTACTGCTGTTAACAACAATGTCCATTGCAGGCATTTCGATCAATTTTATCCTTGAAAAACTTGGCTGAATCTCCCCCGAATGTGCATCTGTGTGGGTTCGGGGCAATGACGAAACCGGTGATGTTAGCGGTACGCCTTATGCCAGACCAACATATAACCAATGAGTATACAAACATGCATCACATCGACTTCTTTTTCAGATCATCTCTGCCGTCATCACATATCTGACTCTGATGATCCAATTTGCCGGCGACAGCAACTGCTCTCCGGCTACTTCTGTTGCAAACTACACAGAAACCTAGACTTTCAAAGAAATACACTCGCTGTATAAACAGACGTACTGTACACATCATTTAGCACAGCGAAGCCGATGGAGCTATCTCAGAAGTAACAGCTTTTTGAAATATTAACCCATCCGATACGAACTGCAAGCTCTGATCGTGACTTTCCCCTTTCATTTTATCTGTATGACTGTTGATTTTAGTCAACATGCCTGGAACTGTATTCTCGTCCCACGCACACAAACAAGGGCAACCATACCCATGAAAAATGTAGGTGGTGTCATGTTACTTTGCTGGCACGATAACCGGTGTTGGTCTTGAAGTATGTACATCAACAGCATTGTACGCTGTCCTATATCTTGGGACAGGACTGGCTGAAAAGAAGTTCGCAGCGAAAAAAATGAAGATGATCTTTCAAAGATTGGAATTTATTTTGTTCCCAATTTTGCTGTACTCGCTCACCATCGGCGGTCAACAGTGCCAGTACAGACGCAAAACGTGGCATACCGTCTTGGCAATAGCGCAGCTCAGCTTCACAGCAGGCTATCCGTGTGGGGTTGGAACGTACAAGTTAATTCGAGAAGTTCGAAGTATCGACTGGTCCAAAGTCACCCACCAGACGGAGTCATTCCAAGTGACAGCAATACTATATTTCGCTCTTTTTGTGTGGCAAGCGATGTTTCAACTGTATTGGGCATACTACGGTGAGTCTGTCCAGCGGAGGGCTATTACAGAACTTTTTCGACACAATCTCTCATGGTTCACGTGTTCGCACAGACCCATTCCACCATATTTTTAGAGTACATACCGCGACTACTGGACATGCTGGAACGATACCACCTGCCAGTCATCATGCATCGTCGATTGTCAATCGGCCTGATTGAGGCGATGATACATGCAGTATTCGTGCAACAATTAATATTCGTTTTCGCCCCACTGCTCGCAACACCCTTGTACTTGGAAGAGATGCTCGGAATCGGGCACAGCATGGCCACCGGTTTTATGACATTCATTTTGTTTGCGCCAACGCTTACCTTTTCCTGTTACATACCGGCAGTGTTTGCAACCATCTGCCGTTATGTGGTTGTTGACATCAACAACTACATAATAGCTATCAACACAAAGTATTTACGCGGTCAGAAAGTCGCAGAGAGCCAATCTGGACTTGACATGCTGCGCGACCTTCACACAAAGTATCGACATATTCGACAGCTGTTGCAGCTGACAGACGATATGCTATCCCCATATCTGATTGGTGTGTATACAATCCGTCTAGCAGCGACAGTATTTATTCTCTACAGCAGTTTACTGGCAACACGAACTGAACTTGGACCCATGTGGATCCAGTCCACTATGTTCGAATGCATTCAAATACTCGTTGTTGCTTGGTCATTCGCGCAGCTAAATCAAGAGGTTGGATAGCGATTAGTGTAGTGCTCAATGCTTCACGATAAGAAAAAAAGCTCAGACACTGGTACAGATAAACTCCACGTTGGGAAACGTAAATGACGCACGATGGGCTTGGGAAAACACGGAGCAAACGGTCTGCTAGATTTTATATCAACCCGCACATTAGTGCCAATACATCAATATCACAACCATTAGGTGCGCCGATCGATCTTGTCTCTCAAGAATTTGGCCGAATCTTCTCCAAATGTGGAACTATGCGGTTTAGGAGCCACTACAAAGACAATTATTCTGGCGGTTAGCTCAGCCAACTCAAGCTTTGAATAAGTTTACAGCGGCGTTATCTTCCGTTATAAATACTGACATCGTAACACTTCTTGCAGACAGTATCGGCAATCATAACATACCTAACATTAATGATTCAATTCCGCGATGACAATGGAGACATCGTCAACGATAGTAATCACACGGTCGCAATTAGTGCAATTGTAAACAGTAAAACCCAGCCAGGCACTCCAAATTGATTTGTTTTTTTCGCCCACGGTACGTGACAATCTGCGTGCACGTTTTTAGTTTGCGTTAATGTGAAACTGAAATCTGACTCTGAATTCTTCATGCTTTTTGTATGTCCTTTAGAATGCATTGGTCTCTCCATGGTTACTGTATGTGTATAACTGCATCTTGTAAGCAAACACTAAAAGTCCAACCTAAACCTGAATTTAAATGATGGCTTCTGCAACTGTAACTTGGTTACTTGCACCGGCACTTCTTTTTCTCATCACGATTGGTGGACAGCAACTATATGACAAGAAGACGCTATGCCACAAGGCCGTTTGCCTGTCACATTTGACAATGACCGCAATTTTCCCGGCGGTCGTGACTTCGTATAAGTCGATCAAATTGATAGCGGAAACCGATTGGATGATGATTACGTCGCCGACCGAGTCGCTTAAAGTTATAATACTGACATACATGTTAATGTTCGTTTGGCAAGCCATGTTTCAAATTTACTGGGCATATTGTGGTTGGTTTCGCAAGTTTTGAATTTTTAACACCCCAATTGCCATAGCATTATGATGACGAAAATAAACTTTTCCAGATTTCCTTACACAACTGCTGGATATCTTGCAAGCACACACCACAAGTCTGTGGAACCACCGAGTACACATGCTTGTCTATCACGCCTTCATTTACGGTTCTCTGGTTGCACAATGGTCATATTTTTACATACCAACTATCGTAAATATGGGCGGCTATCTCACGGATGTGGTCGGTATTTCTGGCACACCAGTGCACGGCGGTCTGATCATCCTTCAATTCGGTATTGCTCCTCACATCTATCCGCTTCTAATGGGCCTGTTTGCTTCAATTTGCGCCCACGCAGTTGCCGACTTCAACAAAGCGGTTCAGGCACTCAACAGAAGCAAAGATGTGAATAGGCATGCGCTGGTTGCAAGCAACCAAAGGAGTGATTACGATGAACTGTGCACAATTCACTCATCATATAATGATGTCAAACGACTTGTGTTGTTCATGGACTATATGTTATCGCTGTACATACTTGGACTCTTGGCTTGCAAACTGTTTGTATACGTGTTTAATTTCTACGTAGTTCTGCGTGGACATGACATCACAATGCTAATAGACTCATTGTTGGATGCGGTGATCATAACAAGTGTCGCTTGGGCTCTGGCACATCTTGACGAACAGGTGAACAGTGGTAGGGTGGAATTTTCGAAACGGTGTAAAGGTCAGTTGGGCGTAAAGGTCGGCGTAAAGTTAGGTCGAAAGCTCGGTCGGCGTAGCTCGGGGTAAACGTGAAACATTGCCTGTTATTAACGTGGAATGTTTCAAGTTTACACCGACGTCTATCACACTGAGCTGTCGACCGAGCTTTCCACCGACCGTTACACCCAACTGACCATTACACCGTTTCGAAAATATCACCCGTAGAAGCATGTTATGTCGCCATTGCAAAAGCTTCCTTTTCTAATTTCCATTATTTCAGACCCGTGGCACACTGAAATTGGTTAATGAGGCTCGGTGGGCCTGGGAACACCCGGACGAGAAGGTATGTATAATCTTGTTGTCGAAATACTGTACTTCTATTGCGACAGTCATTGCAGGTATTCCACTCGATTCTGGCTTTGAAGAAAACGATACGAACGCCGGCATCAATTGGTTTGTGCGGTTTTGGTCCGATAACCAAACCGACAATACTGGCTGTTCGTTGATTTTCGCACTTCGTTTTTGTTTGATCGAAGTGTTGCTTTACCACTACAAGCATAATTTTGCAGATTGTCTCAGGCATCATCACGTATCTGACGTTGATGGTTCAATTCGCTGAGGGAGAAATGCCAGCACATAAAAACTTTAGCCAGGTCATGCAGTAAATTATTTCATTCACATTTCATTTACATTTCGTATTCCTAGGTGGTAAACTTGATCTGATGGTGTTGTGAAGTTTTTTGTGGTTAATGCTGGCATCTGATTTGCCTTTGTTGTAGTATATACTGTAAATATTTCTTGTTTCTGGCTTTGAATCTGATCAACATTCCGTGTCAAGTAGTGAGGACGTCTCCAGGTTAATCTTATGAACCACAATTTGCTTCATACATGATGGATTTTCTACACCTGTCTTTCCTTGCTTTGTAAACATGCAGCGTTGGTGACACGCCCACGAGTGATGTCATCTGATGTGAATCTGTTCCTGACAGATTTGCTTAGTCATCAATGACGTAGTGGTCACGTGGCCACCCACACGGTGATGTCATTGTGACTCACAGGATATGGTTCCCATGTAATTATTCTAGTGTGGGAGGAAAGATAACCCAAACATTTGATGGTGATCTTAGACAGGTGATGAGTAACCGTCACGTAACAGGTTCCCTATAAAAGGAGGTCATCCCGATCTCAAGGGTTTCCATCCGTATCCATTGTATACCAAAAGCCATATCAACCACCATCGTCATATACATACGGTATACCGTCAAGCCATCCGTTCATGACCGTAACCCCGTATTGTATTGATTACCCCTATCGTAACTGTCACATCATAGTAAATCTACAAAACAATACCGCAACCATGGTCTTCGTACATTGATTTGCCGTAATAATCAAAGACTGACAATCCGTATTGTACCGCTGCACCAGGAGAACCCATTAAGACCCAATCTCGTTCTTTACAGCTTTACGCGACATAAAACAGACTGGCCATCAACTTTAGTGACCGGTTCGCTGCAACCACACCTCAAACTATTTGCAGACAAAACACCGCAACACAAAACATGTCCGTTTTTTTTCAAAACATTTTTCACGCAGTTGCAGACCATAACGATCACAAACTTTCATGTCGGATTAGTAAATTTCCTGATTCACTGTCATCCAATGAGGTATAGTCCAACCACGAGCTCCTGAGACGACTGTTTTTAAAGCTTGTTTGGCCAGATACAAAAATGCTCCGGTTACACGTGTTTTTGCAAACAAAAGAAAGAGATTTAGCCGAGAGAGATGATGACAAGCTCCAGCTGGCTGACCTCAACTTGTTGCGTGCTCACGCGAACAGCAACATTGTTCAACACACAAATGTTTGGGTCAAAATGGAATTTACGCAGAGGTGGAGAGCGTGTTTTTAAAAAATACGTGCGCTTCTCCTTCTTTCGTTTTCGAAATGCGTGGAACCGGAACATCATTGGATCTGTATTGTATAAGTCAACTTCAAAAAACTCGTCTCATGAGTTCGGCTGGACTATACGCCCCATAGTGCTCAGTTATAAACCCGAAATCGACGTTTGAAACATTCGGACAGCGGACACGCACATGCATCTTGCCAGCATATCTGTGCGCAGTGTGTCACAGAACTGCACGTGGTTGGCGTTTGTGTTTAAGCGCGGACATTACTTTTTGATTCATAGTCTGATACTTTTGAACTCTTTGCTAAAGTCACAAACGAAGCGCCGACATACCGATGTACGCACCGAACCATCTGACTTGTGTGCTGGTGTCGACCAACTCAGACACACGCGTGCCCAGAACGATCGCCATAGACACCGCCGATTGCACGTTACCCTGCAGCAATCACCAAGAATGAATTTATGCTAATACATTACAATGAAAAAATGCTAATACATTAGCTTCTTTTGTTTGAAGAGGAACAACCACGCCAACGAATCGCACGAACAGTCGACGTATAGTCCAGCCACGAACTCATGAGACGATTTATTTTGAAGTTGGCTTGTACGGATCCAATAATGTTCCGGTTCCACGTATTTCGGAAATGAAAGAATGAGAAACGCATGTATTTTGTAAAAACAGGCTCTCCAATCGGTGCGTAAATTCCCTTTTGACTCCCAAAACATTTGTGTGTTGAACGACGCTACTGTTGGCGTAAGCACGCAACAAATTGAGGTCAGCCAGCTGGAACTTGTCATCATCTCTCTCGGCCCAATCTCTTTCTGTTGTTTGCGAAAAAACCCGCGTAACCGGCGCAGTTTTGAATCTGGCCAAGCAAGCTTTAAAAATAGTCGTCTCACGAGCTCGTGGTTGGACTATACGGTCTTAATCAAGATATGCTATATGATTGTGTATATTCACATTAATTGCGGGATCTCGCACACACAACACCGCGTCAACTGTTTGCGCGAGTCATTTGCGTCAACAATTCTTCAATTGGCCAGCACTATTTGCAATCGTCAGTCACCGTTTCAGCCAGCTGGTAAATCGCAGTTCGCACCACGCCTTTGTACAACGGCCACATGACATCTTTAGGCAACTGGTTGATGCTTGAAGCTGGAGGTGCAGACGTGTTGATCTGACCACCAGCAGAGGTGTTAGTTGATGAGGTGGTAAACAAGTGATGTTTGGCATTCGTAAATGCGCCGGAGAGCAAATGCAGACGGGGTGGACGACGGACGGCCAGACTCGATAGGCCTGCAATTGTTCGCCGCATATTGTGCACTGAATATGTTTGAATGGGATTTTAGTCCCGAATCCGACCGGGCCCTATCTTAAATGGTAGGAAAGTGAGTGAGCAGATCGGTTCAGTGGACAAAACATCAGGGAAATTTGCAGTTGGTCTTTGATCCAAATCTACAGCCGAACAAGCTTCATAATCTCGAAGCAACGTCGAAGATGACATACCGGCCGTCGTTTCAGTGGTGGTAGTTTGCTGCACGTTCGATGCTGATTGCGTCCCGGGCGTGCTTGCGTTCACCGAAACGGCCGCTTGCAGTTCAATTTTCGGTTCAAATGCTTCGCGCTCCAGTTTCCAGTTGTTGTAGCCACTGCAACGTGTAAACTGATCAATTAGAAGGAATCATCCCATTCTTAAGTTTTCGGCAAATGGATGTCCGGTCTTGCCCCGCCCACGTCACGTACCAACCTGTTACAGGTATTTCACGGTTTGCTCATGCCACTAATTTACCATCAGCTCGACTAGCGTGCTTTTCAAACAGGTGGAAAAACTCCCAAGTGTCGAAATTCGAAATCGGGTTTCGAACAGGAGCAAAAACAGCCTTGGTTTAAAACACAGGTGAACAAGGTAGCGATCCGATCCTCACGTTTCACACCGGCTTTGAACAAAAACTGCCTAGGAGAGAACTTAGATAGACACAAACACCAACAGCAAAGTATCGAAGTCATTCGACATATTGGCCGGATCCAATTCGCTGGCGCCGAAGAAAAAGTCCCCGACGGACACGGTTGCCGGAGTGGCATTGCCTTCCGATGAGTGATGGGATGGGGCGGTCACAGAAGACGAACCAAGTTTGGCCACCGATTTTCTGCAAAACATCCGTTAGTAGGCACATGGAAACTCAACACCGCTGTGATTCATTGAGCCCACCTACCTATGATGTTGATGATGATGTCGTCCGTGTACTCCTGACGTTGCTGATGTCTTGTCCGCCCTTCTGCCATCATGTCCCACCTCCCTGTCCGTATCCGTAACGCTAACGTTATGTTGTTTGCCTGCAATGTCAACTGAACATCTATTTCTGCAAAGTGCACCGAAACTGAGCGGTCGTAATAAGGCTGGTTGGCAATTTGAAACAATTCCTCGGCAGTGGTGTCGTTGAGAAATCGAAATTTTCCCATACCCAGCCCAATTTTCGGGAAATTTCCCATACATACCCCCTCAAATCAAAAATTTCCCAAACCAGGGGGTTTCTCCAAAAACTCAAAAATTTCCCATACCCGAGGGTGGGGGTTTTGAACAAAATGACCCCAAAAATCTTCTAAAAGTGCCAAAATTGGTCTAAAAAGTGCTTAAAACAGAGTTTTCTTGCGGCAGCAAGCGATTTTTTACATTTTTGAAAAAAATGGCCAATTTTGGTACTTCTCGTGGTCAAAAAGTCATTTCTTAGGGGAATTTTCAAAACGAAAACTGGAAAGGCGGAAACCGAACAAAACCCGAACAAACCACAAACCGACCCACCCCCCCACCCCCCCCCCCCCACCCCCCTTAGGGATGCTTGTTCCAAAAGTGAAAAATTTCCCATACCGCATACCCCCGGCCGATTTCCCATACCCCATACCAGGGTGGGGGGTACCCCCCCTAACGACACCACTGTTCCTCGGCAAAACCTGTAAATTAGCAGCCACGATGTGTTTGGCAGCAAAACGAACAAAAAGATATAACCCAGGCGCTCACTTGTTGCACTGGCAGCTGTGGTGTTGAGCGAGTCACCCATAGTCATTTCACTTGCATCATCCTCAGTTCGGTTCAGTCGATCTACAAAGAAATACTTTTAGGTGCAACTGCAAGTGGCATCCGGAAAAATTCTCTGCATGAGATTTGCTCGCATTTTGCACGTAACACGGCAAATATCGTATTAATAAAATTTTAAAATTTGAACCTAGTCGAAACCCTGTCACTGTCAGCAATGCACTGCTCCGTTTTGCGAATACAAACGATTATTTGCTGTGAAACATCATAAGGCACACAACTAACCATCAACATCTTGTTTCAATTGACCGAATTTCTTCAACAGTTCCGACGTCGATTTCTCATCGAGCACCGTTTTGAGCATCAGCCAGATTCGAGCAATAAATCTGAAAAACCAAAAAAATTCTTCGTATTTTCAAACTCAAACTTTGGGCAGCCAACCTTTCATCAATATCACGACACACTTGTGCATTCAGTTCACATAATTTCGGCGCGCACAGGCCGCTCAGCCGGTAGTGACGCGCCAAATAACTGAAGTTTTCCATTGAAAGCGCCTGAATGTATAAAACAACTGGATGGGAAGGAGAAACGGGGGGGCAGAAGGAAGAAGAAAACCCACCAACCCAAAAAAAAAAAAAAAATAAAACAGCTTTATTTAAATGTAAAAATCAATGATGAGATTGTAGAACATCGTTACAGCTGTTTATAATGGAAGTGCACGCGCTGCTTATATCATAGAGTATTATGGACAGAAGCACGGCGGGCAAAGCAGCGCATCACCTGTTTTTGTAGGACCCTTCACATCTTTAGCATCAGGCTCAGGCCAGATTTTCTCTCGGGCCAGGCATGGACGTTGGCTGCGCTTCGAACAAACAGCTCTTTAGGTGACCGCTGCTTTTCAAAAATATGTGTTTTGCCTGCCGCTATTCTGCCGGTCACACACTCACAAGGGGATGCAGAAGCGTTTAACTCCCAAACTGCAGCATTGAACCTACATTTTTCGAATCGGTCGACCGAATCACGAATTGTACGGCCTTGAACGGACATTTGAACAGGTCGGACACTTTGCTGTCCCTTCCAGTCGCTGCTGACGGGAACAAATAGCCAAAAGCACGGTTGCTCATTGACGCCTGCTTCGGGGGCTTCTTGTCTGCAAACAATTAGAGAGGTCGTGTCTATCGGCCATTTTGAAATTTATTTTTGATTGAGGTTAGTTTGTGTCTATCGCCTGGTCTGTTTTCACAGACGGGCTTCGTCGGTGAGAACACTTCTGGCAATTGACCTCCAAGGACCTCGAGCAGATCTTATTGCTCACGTAAAACATCACTGCCGCGCAGAAAAATCCAACGCCACACCAAACGAGCCCCGGAAGGACCAACCCCCAACCCCCCCCACCCACGCGGGGCCACCAACAACACAAGGAGGGCGAACCACCCACACACACCCCCCCCCACCCCAAAGTCCAACCTTCCGCAGCCAGAAATATTTCGCCATCGGGCGCAACGGCCATGCCCACCGGATTCGCATACTCGATCGGTCGTTGCGCGTTCGCGTTGAAATTGTGCTTGCGCAGAATGCCGTCCTTGCCGCATGAGAAGAAATTCTCCTCGTCGCACCACGCTATACCTGCAGCATGACAAGACAGAACGTAATTTCTGGTCGATGTTCTTTTAATATTTCTCGACAGCACGGACTACGGAGTATTGCGTCGAGCTTGTCAAATTGATTGATTGTCAAAATCAAGGAACAAGATCAATGAATAAGATCAAAGTGGACAGCTGCAGCTTCACAAACCAATACCCGCAACTATTCAGTGAGCGCTTGACCGAATGAAACCCAATCATCGAAAATTTTGAAGCAAAAATAACGGAGGCCAGATTGAGTAGAATATCCTGAGCTCTTTCGAATCTGGTGAGTTTTCATTATTTTTAATGTCCGACCAAACACATGAAAAACAATTTGATCACAAAGACAGTGCAAGATCATTTTCGGGTGTAACGTCAGCAAAAATACGTGGCGACACACAGTCAAATAATGCACGTCTGCTGACGCAAACGCAGATATGGCGCATTACACGATGGTTGGCGCACGGCTGTCTTGAGTGACAAAGTGCAACCAACCCGTGACGGTGTCATTATGAGCTTGGAATGTTGCGAATGGAATATAAGGTCGTCGAACATCCCAGACGTAGACAGAATGGTCCATAACTAGTGAGCTGCTCGCCAGTTGGTATTGATAATCGAGGCCCGGTCGCCAGCGAACACGGTTTACGGCCTGGGTGTGTTACAATTGTGAATGAAATCGAAACAGGTAAAAATTTGCAAAAATCTTGCTTCAAAAGAGGTGATATTCAACACATTCAGGTAATATGAACGCTGAATGTATTACTTTCATACGCACTCACCGGGGTGGGAAACTGGGAATTGCCACGACGGTCAAATAAAAATTTGCATTGCATTCTACATAGTGTGAGAAATAGGAATATTCAGAAAGTTGAAACACACGGGTTTCAGAACAGAAATTCATCGATCACAGAACGGTTTCAAGTGTTCCCCCCCCCCGAAATTGAACCTGGATGGTCTGCACGATAAATTCAGGCTTGCGACGTCGGGCAGACTGCGAGTCACACTCCGAGTCGATATCACGTACCTGAAGTGGAGGAGATTGTTTGAGTTTTTTGTACTTTGGGTACCAACCGGTACACAACATACAAATTAGGTGATTTATGCAAATTGGTATGGCCATGGCACCAAATATGCTAAAGGAGACCCAGCCAAATATGTCCTCCGTTCTCAAGGATGAAGGGTTGGGCTATTTGTACAGCAATCCAAAATCGAAGATCCACATAAATCTAGACCAAAGCCCACTTTGACCCAACACAAATAACGTCAAAGTGAGTGACCACAACCGACACCAACCACAATGCTTTTATCCCTACCACCAGATGCGAGCCAATATCTTGAAGTCGGATGAAAATCAATCGATAACACCGGTCCATTGTGGGCTGTGATGTGTTTGACGGTCCGGTCCGGATAACGGGGGTCCCACAACCTGAATGTGGCACACCGGGTAGTTGTTGCTAGTTGGCTGACCTGCATCTGACAGTGGCAAACAAACTGGCGACTAATCTTTTGGCAAACAAAGGTTGTTCACAAAAAATGGTCCTCAATTGCGTTTCAGTTTTGCGTGTCGCTGATTGTGGTAATTGACGAATGGGGGGGAACACCTCTACCTATACCTGCGGGCCGGAAAAAACGTTTTTATTTTTCCGGAAATTTTTCCACAATGGCATCTTTTGGAAAAAACGGTTTTTTTCCAAAAAATTTCCGGGATATTTTCCAATGTTGCGAGAGGATGTTGTCAAAACCAATGTAAATCGGTGCTAAACAGTTCAAAATGAGCACTTTTTAATCTCCAAGTGCATTTTTGGCCTGTTTCAGGCCATTTCCCGATAAAATTTTCTCTAAAACAAGCGTTTTTGGACCATGGGTATCCTTAGGTACTGGAAAAATATTTGGAAAAAAAACGGTTTTTCCCAAAAATATATTTTGCGGAAAAATACGCAAGTATACCTCTACTTCTGCCAAAGACCTCTAAAAGGCAAGGCACCACGAGCTGATCTTATTACTGAGGTTAATATCACCAGCTTCGCACAAAAGATGATCAATGTTGAGAGCAAACCTGATATTGCCGCCGTCATCAGCGCTGGCAAACAAATTCTGCAACATCGGGCTGAACTGAACATCGCGGATGCTGTCCACGGTCGCTCTGCAATATCAATACACCACCAATGGAGCGAAAACTTTTGCTCATCCTGCACAGCCAAATAATGGTTTTCTCATAGAAATGGATTTACCATGCTCATGCTCCATAACCGTATCTACTGGTATTTTTGACCAATCTTATGATCAAACCCGTCAACAAAATTGCCCATTTTGTTGACCAAAAGACGCGAATCCAAAACCAAAGCTGATTCATTTTGGCAACTTTGCAGGCGTTTTTTAGTTTCTTTCATGACATAACACAGCGGACAAATAGAAAAACGGCTACTTTGACAAGCATGCAACCAAATAACTAACAACGTACGTTTTATAGGTGGCAGCGAGTCCATCACCCGTTAATCGATCATCGAACATTCTCACTGTTGAGTCCTGTGATCCGGTGATGATCACGTGACGATCGTGGGGACTGAAGTTGACACGGTTGACGGCCCGGGCATGCGATTGGAATTTGCGCGCTGCAAACCAATAAGATACAGTTAGGTGTACCGACCCTCATTATAAAAAACGTGTTTATGGTTGCCGAAATGAGAACCACCACCGCGATACTGATTCAATGACGTACTGTTCAGTGTAATGCAAAGGGCTTGATGGTTAGAAGCCCATTAGCCAGTTTTACATATCGCGTTCTTTTTTCTTGCATCGAAGTTCAGATTAGACGTCGCCGCAGCGACACCTAAGTTCCAAATAAAAACGACAACGTACTTTGTTTTTTGCGCGACGTGCTGCTTGTGCTGACATCGAATAAATGCACCGAGCCGTTGGAAGCACCAGACGCGATAATATCCGCTGAAATTACAACATATTTTTTGAGAAATTCAATTTACCCTACCAAAACCAAAGTCCAATCCAAAGCTCCAAGAAGATGAGATACCCTAGTTTGTGCCATTTAGCTTCCAGAGCTTACGATCGGCGCAATCGCCTGTTCTTTCATGACTGTTTTTGTCCATTATCGGATCAAACGGTTTATGTCACAATCACAAATAACTAAAACTGTCTGACCATCATGCGGACTCCACGCCACATCCAACGTCGAATTGTCCAGCGATTGATTCTGTTTGTTTGCACGCAGATTGATGTCCTCGAGCAGCTCGTAATCGGACACATTGAACACTTTCAGAACTGAAACTAAAAAACCATGCAGACCAGCCCGGTCCAAAAGTCCGAAATTGCGGCACGGCCTGATTGAGTGCGACCTCTGACCCCTGGAGATCGTGACCTCTGACCCCCAGGTGGCGTACCATTGTGGGGACTCCGCCTCAAACTTGCGAAAAAAACTGGTTCATTAAATTTTGTGAAAAAAAACCGGAAAAATTCCAGAGGATAAATTTCCAGCACTACAGGGTTGTCAAATATCAGGTGCACAGCAGAGGTATTTTGCCCACAAAACGGCTTTGAAACACAGGGCAAAACACAATGTGTCATTCTCCAAGTTATATTGGTTTGGTTCTAACATCTAGATGGCACTTCGGGACTGACTGGTGAACTTCCAGAAACTTGAAAAATGAGCGTTACTTTTTGTCAAAAAATTGGAGAACATTTCGCCCGTTTTTTTTTCGCGGAAATCTATTTTCGGTCTAAAACTGGACCCGGTTTTGTTCGGTTTTTTACGAAACAAACCGGTTCTTTTCCGTCCGCAACCACAGTCCGCAAGTATACCTTTTTGGGGCTCTATTTTTTGACTGACCCCTTTTAGGAGGGCTGTCGCCGCCGGCGGTAGCGTATGTGGCCCCCCGCCCTCAGGTACAGTATCTCCCACTTCCTCCTGGTACGGCATCTCTTCCGACCTTTTCCCAAATTTCTCCAAAAGTGCCCTTTTTGTCCAAAACGGCTAAAAAAACGGGCCAAAATCGACCAAAAGTGCAAAAATTCGCGCGCTTCGCTCAATTTATGCACATTTTAGCGAACAAAAATTGAATTCCCTCCCCCTAAAAAATTCTTTCACCCCGCCCCCAAATCGGATTTCGACGCCCCAAATTCTGGGTACAGTACCCAGCCGGTATTACACCAGTACCCCTTTTTGGCGCCAGCCAAGGTACAATATCTCCTCCCCGCAGTGTTGTTCCTGGTCCGGAGGGGGAGATAGCGGTAGCGGACCCTCCGTTTTTTTGGAGGGGAGATAGTGTACCCCCGAGGGGGAAGGGAGGGGGAAGACCCAAATTCAGGAAAAAGTCACTTTTTGAGGCAGAAAATGTGACCTATTTTTTCCCCTTTTTGGAAAAAAATCTTCATAAAAAGGGTATTTTGGCGACTTTGAGAACATTGACCTGAAAATCAAAATCACACATTTTTGGCCCAAAAATGCCAATTTTGGGCCTAAAAATGCCCATTTTAGGCAAAAATTGGGGAAATTAGTGTACCCGGAGGGGAAATTAGTGTACCAGTGCACCTTGGTCGGGGAAATTAGTGTACCTTACGGGGGTCCCCCCTCCCCCCAGGAACTACACTGCTTTGCTTCCCCTCTTCCCCCCAGGGAGGTGCACTAATTCCCCTCCGAAAAAGTAGGGAGGCACACTAATTTCCCCGCCGGACCAGGAACCAGTGTTGGAGGTGGGGGGGTAGCCCCCCAGCAGTGCTGTGGCTACTTTTGCGGGGCGGGTAGGGTACATAGGTGGAAAAAATCGGGGCGGGTAGGGGGTAGTGTACCTGGGATTTTGGGGGGGGGAATCCGGTTTGGGGGGGAGGGGGGGGAAGATTTTTCGGGGCGGGTACGGTACAACACAAGTTTTTTCGGGCAGGGTAGTTCTTGGGGGTGGGGGGTCCCCCCAAATTCATCTATCTATCGTCAACACTTTTTGATTTCATCTATCTATCGTCAACACTTATGGGCAAATCTATCTATCGTCAACACCCTGACCAAGTACTACACTGTTTTCGGGTGCCTGTTTTTATGTACTAAAAAGTACATATATCGCGCGCAGCGCGAGATTTTTTGCACTTTTTAGGGGTTTCGGTCGAAATTTGGGCATTTTTGACCGAAAAATGGGCATTTTGAGGGTAAAAATCGGGGCGGGTAGGGTACCAGGGCGGGGCGGGTAGGGGGGTAGGGTACCAGAGCGGGCATAGTTTTTTTTAGACACTTTTTAGGTGCAATTTGCACCTAAAAAATCAGAATTGCACCTAAAAATTCAGGGTTAGGTGCAAGGTTGCACCTGAAATTTTAGGCCCTTATTTTGCTTAATTTAGCATTTATACAGCATCTTTTAAGGTTGGAAAGCTTAGAAACAAAAAAATGCGCTGCGCGGCTTTTCATTCCTTCCAATAAACTCCATCGAAGCATTTGGTCGACATCGACAAAAAATATTGATCTGATTGATTGATTTCGTACACAGTTAGTACCTGGTGTGCTGGCGATAAGATTCAAAACAAATACATGCTGTGTACATGTACTAGGATCAGTGTAGTTCCTGGTCCGGCGAGGCGGTTAGTGAACCTACCCACTTTGTCGGTGCGGCGGTTATGTACCTCCCTGTGAGGGAAGGAGGGGGGGAAGACCAAAATTCAGGAAAAAGTCCTTTGAGGTAAAAAAATTTGTCCTATTTTTGCCCTTATTTTGGAAAAAATTCTCCATAAATAGGGTATTTTGGCGACTTTTGACAACATTGACCTGAAAATTACCCATTTTAGGCCTAAAATGCCCATCTTGGGCTAAAAATTCATATTTTAGGCAAAAATTGCGGCGGTTGGTGTACCTGGTGCGGCGGTTAGTGTACTAGTGTACCTTGGTCGCGGCGGTTAGTGTACCTTAGGAGGGGACCCGGACCCCCTTCCCGCCAGGAACTACACTGACTAGAAGTAGAGTAGAGCATGACAACAGTATTAGATACCCACACAGTTGAACAGCGAAAGTAACTGATTCGTACGTGACCCTCAAATGTGGATATGGTGGCATGAAAATTTTACTGTTTCGTTTTCTTCTCAATCGGTTCTCAATAATGAAACTAGTACAAAATGTGCTACAAAATGTTGAACTTTCCCTGAAAAGTTTGCTTTTGCTAAAGGAAAAGGCATTCATTGCGTTACAACTTTATTGAACTTCTAAAAGCACGCAAATAGCATTGAACACACAACCTGGCAAAAAAGCCTAAAATTGGCGTTTTTTGTCCAAAATAGGGGTTGCACCTACTTTGGCCAGCTTGCACCTAAAAATTTGGGGGTTGCACCTAAGTTGCACCTAGTGAATTTTGAAAAAAAAAACCCTGAGAGCGGGGCGGGTAGGGGGGTAGCGTACCAAGCCGGGGCGGGTAGGGTACCCTTGGGGGAGGCCCCCCCACCCCCCCCCCCCCAGCCACAGCACTGCTCCCCAGTACAGTAGGTATCCCCCCTCGCCTGGTAGGTATCCCCCCCGATGTTTGGCTTTGGCATGGTACAGTAGGTACCCCAAATTACCCAAAAGTGCGCGCAAATACAACGTTTTCACACGATTCCACACATAATAAACACATTAGAAATTTTCACCCAAAAACCTAACCCCCCCCCCCAACCCCCAGGCCATCGGCTCTTCTGGTACAGTAGGTATCCCCTGCAGTGTAGTTCCTGGGGGGGGGGGGCGGGGGGGGCCCCCCCCCCCTAAGGTACACTAACCGCCGCGACCAAGGTACACTAGTACACTAACCGCCGCGCCAGGTACACTAACCGCCTCAATTTTTGCCTAAAATTGGCATTTTTAGGCCTAAAATGGGCATTTTTAGGCCTAAAATGAGTGATTTTTAGGTCAATGATGTCAAAAGTCGCCAAAATACCCTTTTTATGAAGAATTTTTTCCAAAAAGGGCCAAAAATCGGTCAAATTTTCTACCCCAAAAAGTGACTTTTTCCTGGATTTGGGTCTTGGCCCCCCCCCCATCCCCCCCCCCCAGGGAGGTACACTAACCGCCGCACGGAAAAAAGGGGTAGGTACACTAACCGCCGCGCCGGACCAGGAACCATAGTAGTGGCTGGGGGGGGGGGGTTGGGGGGGTTACCCCCCCCTCTCAGTACTTACCTACCACAAAACCCGAGGGGGGGGTTGGGGGGGGGGTTGAGTACTTACCTCTCACAACTCCAAATCATACCTCTCACAAGCAATTTTATACCTTTTTAAGGCAAAAATCGGTGTTTTTCGACCTTATTTTCCCAAAAATCGCGCGCTCCGCGCGCAACCCCACCCATAATACCTATTTTTAGGCGATTTTCGGCGAAAATTTGGAAAAAGTACTATTTTTACCTCATTTTTTGGCCAAAATTGTATCACAAAAACGGTGTTTTTTCGCGTTTTTGGGAGACCAAAATCATACCTCTCACGCTTCCGGTCCCAACCCCGCATCATACTTACCTCCCACACATGGGCCTGCCACTACACTGCCAGGAACTACACTGATCCCCTGTCTCCGAGCGCGGTACAGTAGGTATGGTATCCCCCCTCCAGAGTACCTCCAACACTGCCAGGAACTACACTGCCGGTGCCGACAATACGGTACCCGAGAGGGGGCCCCCCTCCCCCCAGGAACTACACTGCCTCCACGTCAAAAGTAGCCACAGCAGCACTGCACCATACGGCCACTGCTAACTGAACAAAAGACACAACAAACACGGTAACACAACACACCCACCAACCTGACCGTCCACCAATCACAATCCGCGAGCCATCCTTGTTCAGTGCAAGCGAATTTATCTGGTTTTCAATGTGAGCGATCATATTCTTCTCGTGCGGAAAGCCCGAGAGCGGAAAGCCCGAGAAGTCGGCAGCCGAGCCGAGTCTTCTCACATAAGTTTGTCACCAAAGACCAAATCCAACTGCAAGTGCCAGCAAACTTATGAGCATTGTGAGCTGGCAAAGTGAATCGCGAATTATGAGAAAGTGCTGTCAGTGGCTGAGATGAGACTGGATAGAGAAGAGAGAAGAGGAGCAATTTAGAAGAAGAGAGAATCTGTGGAAGACGCTTTTTTGTTCTCTTTTGATTGGCGCTGGAGGAACGTTTGGCGGTATCGGGTCCGGACTTGCGCATTCGTGTGTATTCCGAATCGGGTGTATTATATTCCAGTTTTGTGCTGGATTTTCTTCTGGTGATGATTTTACCGTAAAAACCTAAATAGAAGGAGGGCTCTATTAATTTACTGACCCCATTTTGGGGTGCTCTATTACGGGGGGCTCTATTCCGGGGGGCCTCTATTAATTCACTGACCCGAACCTGAAAAATTGTTCCCAGAAATACCGCCCAAAACCCCTATAAACGTGCATAAATGTACCTGTGCACCACTATCAAGCCTTAATACACTATTGTATAGGGGATGTTACTTAGGGGGCTCTATTCCGGGGGGGGCTCTATTAATTCACTGACCCCTTTTTGGGGGGGCTGTATTACGGGGGGCTCTATTCCGGGGGGGCTGTATTTAGGTTTTACGGTAAGTTCCTTCTACGGTTCTTATATGTCGTATACTGCGTATAACGTGTCGAAAGTTCGAGCTGCACATGCCCCGTCACACTGTCAGACTAAGAGCCCACATTGCTAATCGCTCGAGCTTTACATTTCAGCTAAATTTGCAGTTAATTTGTCAAAGATCCGCCCATGCAGTATAATTCACGATATAATTCAACTTTGCGGGAAAAAATACATAGGTTTGAGCTGCCAATTGTAGTTTTGTCTGTGTTTTTTTCGTTTGCGATCACCTCGTACCTTTTTAACGTTTATTCTGGTTATTTGTCTGATGACGTTTGTCGTCATATCCACAAACAAATTATCGTATTCCCCTCCAATTAAATTTAATCTTGGAACACGAAATCCTTGATTTTTCAAGTCCATTTCGAAAATAAGCGCACCAACACTGCCTGGTTTCCCTTGAAATATCAAATCGCTTCTATCCAACAAGCAGAAAATTAAGATAAAACCTTTTTAACTTAACCGCATCAGAGCCGCCTGGAAACTAGGCCGATAGATGTAGACATCACAGACAAATGAATTGTTTGTTATTGTTGCAGAGCGTTGGTATTTGATATTTTTGATGTTTTGATTTTGATGACAACTATTGCATCGCATCTACGTGCGTGCGCTTGTGATGCGTATAATTGCGCAACAAAATACACACACACATGCAAATACAGATTGAGATATGGAGATACGTACATTTGTAATTGTGGCCACGTATCACTCTGATAAGTCACACAGCAGTATTCTTTTCACACGGTTGTCATAATGCGCACGCACCACCCATGTCAAATTGAGACAAGAAACAAAATGTTTTTGTCTTCAATCATAACCACTCTGATGATGAGACAGAGTGGGGTAATTCTAATTCATGCTTTTTCGATTATTCGAGCAAAAGCTGTGAATTGTGCAATTTCTGAAAGAATCATGCATGCAAAAAACTGAAGAGTCTCATTTCAAGACATACACCGATTACGGGATTTGAACGGATTACGTTACACCCACACACGGGGAGACCGCATGACATGCATCTGGGTCGCGTCCACTATTTTCATGCATTTCAGAAGACGATTTTTGGTTGCCAATATCTCTTGCACCCCTTTTGATCCCACAGGTACATTACATGCGGTGTACAGATAACACACACATCTCGCCTGCGACTTACATTCGTGGACCCTGATTGGCAATGTTGTTTGCTGCCGTCATTTTTGATATGCTTTTTCACAAAGCTCAGGTTTCAACAAGAGCGAAAGATAAAAAAACTCTGCAATTCTGTGGACTGAATTATGGACACTTTCTTTCACTTGCCTACAGGAAAAACAGATTACAGACTGGGTGTCCACTTGAAAATTACCGGTTTTATCATTACTGATGGGGTGTTGAGAGCTGCATGGGTACATGGTTATATAGTCAACAAGTCAACATGCTCGGGTGCGGTACGTAATACCCCAATCCAACTTACATACCCATATAGTGCCCCATCCGCGAACGGAACACATATTCCCGATGTTTCACACACGTTGAATTTCGGGTGCCGAGTGTGCCTGACATTACACAAACATACCTGTGTGCGTCTTGAGCCAGATAACTTCAGGCCTGATTTCGGCACGACAAAACATCAATAAATAAGAAGAAAAGGTGACGCGATTGATTAATGGCGTTGTAGTTGACGTACGCGCATGCAAAATCCGCTCGTTTGCCACGGACCACCTGGGCATTCGAAACATCACGCAGTTTTTTATGTTTCATTATGCCTGCCGGTTAATGAAATTAGATCTGTCATCAAAATTTGAATTAAAATTAAGCAATTTGTCATTGATTGTCTTTTTGTCAATGAAACTGTGCCGAAATATCTTAACACAATCATTTTGATATTATGTTTCTTCTTTCGTGACATTTCAAATGACATTACGTTACTAAGTGATGAGATTTGTGTGTGACCAACAGGTGTTGTGTCGCATTCCCAGGGCGGAAACAATTTTGTTGTCGTTTTGTTGGCGCATGCCGTAAATATCAGATACGTACCACCGACACTGATTCACGGGTACAAATTCAAAAATGCATTTCATTTCGTATTTTCATGACATTTGTTGCACCCCACGATGGTATATAGGTGGTCAGGTAACTGTGCACCAAGACCAAACGTGTCCGTCTGAGCCAAAAGGGCGTGACGGATATGTTCAATCGATAAAAGACGATCTAGTCGATAATTGTTCTTGCTCGTTTGCGTGTTCGTGAGAAACACTGCCGCGGCGGATATCATATTAATCCATACATGTCAACGCTGTACCTTGGTGACCAGTAAAATAGACTGTTGATAAAAACAAAAAGGTTTATTGTTAAATGTCAATACCGCAATCTTTTATGCACTCCTGGTATTGTGGTAAATCGTCGTGGTAAATCGACGTAAATCGTCGTAAATCACGTGTTTTCGCGGTAAATACATGCAGATCACCAGCTGAACAGTTCTTTATCCTGTTATGTTGCGAATCAAATTATGTGCATACTTGAAATGACTTCGATTGACAGACGCTTATACACGTGATGGGCGTCAAGATCAAGCATCTACTTGTAGCGAGCGAGGCCCGGTCTGGGATAAGTCTCTGATTTGGGGTTATTGGGGCTAAACGATTTTCAAAAATTGAGAAACGTACTCAGAAATTTACGGAGTGTCCAGCTTTCGGACAGCGTATGTTCCCAGCTCATTCAGAAAATTGTACGCTGCTCGACCAGTACATGCACATAAACCTCATGTCCGAGGTTGAAAGCCACAGGACAAGATTTTCGAATGTCGCTCCAGTTGCAGAACAGCAACTGAATTGAAACATCAACTACATAATCAATCAATCGATCGATCGATCGGGCTCGACCATGCCGATATCGATTGGCGGCGTGCGCCGACACGCACATCATGCGATTATCGATTTATTGATGCTGATCGGATTTTTATCGGTGATCAGAGACGCACAGGCCGGTGGACTGTCACTCCAGGGCGGATACGGAGGAGGAGGACCTCAGCCACCTCCGCCAACTTATGGGGTCAGTTAGTGGGTTGAGATTTGAGAGGTGCTCATTATGTTCCTGTTGTTTTGTTGAGTGAAAATGACGGTTGCAGACCGATTAGTTGCATTAAGTCAACCATTTACGGTTGAGCTTGCTGACCGAATCAGATCGATTTGAAATAAGTAGGCTGATCACAATGCAGGTGACTCGATCCTTACACGCTCCGGTCACCCAAGCTTGAAGTTGTCGTAACCAACCCCACTCTCATCCTATGAAAACAGTATACTAGTCGTTGAGCAACCCACGGTACCGCCGGGTCAGGTCAAAATCAGTTACTGTGCAAACGTGATGATTCGCAAAATTGTGTGTCCTGCCAACAAAAAAATTAGCACCGAATTGTGTTTGCCTGCACTTCAGGGAGGCGGCGGTTTTCCCAGTCCGGCACCACAGCCGAGTTATCCAACGCATCAACTTCCTAGTCCCAGCTACCCACAACCTCAACCGCAACCCTACCCCGACCCAGGACCCCAGCCCAGTTATCCCACCCATCAATTGCCCAGCCCCAGTTATCCACAACCGCAACCGGTCCCGCAACCCAGTTACCCGCAACCCCAACCGCAACCATCTTACCCGGGCCCTGCCCCGCAACCCTCCTACCCTTCACCCACCCCTGCACCCAGCTACCCCTCACCCCAGCCCTCACCCGCGCCCAGTTACCCAGGCCCAGCTCCGCAGCCCAGTTACCCAGGCCCCGCTCCACAGCCCAGTTACCCAGGCCCCGCTCCACAACCCAGTTACCCAGGCCCGGCACCTCAACCAAGCTATCCTTCACCTGCGGCCGTAGGATATCCCGGCCCAGCACCTGGTCCAAGCCCAGGAGGTTACGGCGGGGGCGGGGGCACTCCTCCTGGACCAGACACAAGTGGGTTGAGCTTTGTTTCAATCTCACTCTTGATTGTCATTACAATGTACATGTTTCTAGGTTATCGAGTTCTTTTGTAATCTAGCGTTGCACACATATCCTAGTACTGAAGAACAGAAAATAAACTTGTGTGCAATATGTGCACCCCCTTTCTCACTATGAATCTCACTACTCCAGGGGCACTAAATGGAAACTGGTGAGAACTATGTATCTGCGGTCTTTCCGGTTTAGATAGGAAAATTCCAATGAGAGCCCGCATTTCGCCTCTCAAGGGGCCTTGTGTGCGGCGAGACCACCAAAATAACGGTGCAAGAAATTATAGCCAGGCATCTGTGCATGTAAAATCCTAATGCGCACGGCACCAATATTCTCCACTAATGCCACACACGCACAGGTGACCCATGTTTCCGTCGTTACGCCAACTGCATCATCGTCAACGCGCAGCCATACGAGCGCCGCAGTACCGTCAACATCCAGGCGTGCAAGGATCTGTGTCTGGCGTCCACCACGGGCGTGTTCCAGTGTCGGTCGTTTGTGTACGACAATCAGAATCAAGTGTGCGATTTGTTTGGGCACACCGGCAATCAGTACCCGGCAAAGTTGGTTGCACTGGACTGATTCATTGGTAGAACATGGGTTTAGCAGAATATCCAAATTCTCTGCCATCATAACTTCTGATGGCAGAACGTTGCACATCGCCATTTATTCAATTGATCGATTGAGTGACCGTGGGCTTCAGCAGAAGATTCTTGCGGCCGAACATAGATTCGTCCGATAATCGTAGGGTGGAATATCTGGGTTCCCTGCCGTAACATTCCATAGCCACTATGCATGTGACCGTAATTGGTTTACCAATCGATTGATGCAGATTGATCACATTCTACAATCGCGACTACTACGAGCCAACAGGCACGTGCGACAACGGTGGCGTGTCCGGTGGCACCACGACACAACCCACCAATCCAGAACCACCAGTCGGACGTGAGTTGTAATAGAGGCATGCGATTTTGTGCATAGTCATTTGGAATAACAAGCGAATGGTCAACTGTTCAACGTGAGGCCAAGCAAGACCCAGAGGAAAGAGTAGTGTCAGTAGAATGGCTAGACCGATAAAAATGTTATCGCTCCTACACCTCTCGGGCTGCGTTTCGTGAATTCAGTTGTCCATGCAGTAGCTCACACAATTTGTTGTGCAATGGGTTTTAAAATGACAGGACCCACACTCGAGCCCTGCAGATTCGGCGCCAAAGGTCTAGTTAGAATCCATCGTAAACTGGGCGGGACCAAAACCCCTCATCGTATGTACACAACACAGTACATGTACGTTGTATTGGTCGCACAATGACTTTATAAGAATTGGTCAATTTTTTTTCCTGAATCGTAAAGCAGGAAAGTGACGGGGCAATGACGTTGCATTGAGTAATCGCACACAAAGCATGTAGCAAAGAGAATGTTTCAGACCTGCGCCAACGTGGTTGATCTGCTAGATTATTGTCAGCTGAAAATGTTTTGTGAGAATCACAAATAGCACAGTGGTTAAGAGTGACTGAACGTGAAAACCAGGACTGATTTGATGAATTCTTATATGATCATTGTGCCACCAATAGCTGAACGTTCCAACGAGAAAAGTTGTGGAACATAATGTACGCACTTGACCGCAGCCAACAACCAGTCCTTCCATTTTCCAGCCACTTGTCCACTCGGCCAAGACCCACGTCTGTTGCGCATTGAGGGTTTCATGTTGCAGGGCAGTGATGATGTGACGCATAGCAATGCCGCAAATATCAATGAATGCATACAGGCGTGCTTTGATAACAGGGTGAGCGTTCGGGAATGGGACAGGTACATACTAGTGTTGGGTTTGTTCCTGAGAAAAACCTTCTGTGCGAGATTTTGGAGATCGCGATTGAGGGCATTGACTGGCTCTGCGCATGAGCCTGTAGTTCGTCTGAGAGCAAGAGAGGCCAACTTCGAAGTAACAAGTTTAATTTATATAACGTGACTTATGTATCCGACTTATGTAACCTTGTTTTGGTTGCCCGTTCCACAGACGGGCGGTGCACCAGGTCATCGTCAGCGCCAGATACCAGATGGTCACACAAACCAACAATTCCTTCCCATGCAGCTGCCGGACGGCACCTCAGCCCCGTGTCAGTCCTTCGATTTCACCAGTGGCAACTGTATTTTCACTGAAGAGGCAGCAGTGCCCACCGGCAACGGCCAGTTGGTGCAAAGTGCATCGTCGGATTATTACGAAAAGATCTGCGTCGATTGTTAGCAGTTTTATTTGAATATTATGTGTGTGTGCTATACATGCGTGTCACTATTAAGGAACTATGTAACACTTCACTGTCACTTATATGTTCATGAAATGTCGGCTTATCCCAATGTGGTCTACGCATCAGCACAGATCTAAGTTATGTAGGTTCAATACCATATTCGACCACCAAGTTCCATACCTGTACCAAACCCAATGTTTCAGCTGCTGCCGCGGCCGAGTGTCCCCAAGTGTTCGAGCGATTCCCACAAATGATCCTGGTCGGATTCGCTGAAACTGTGGTGGATGCGAACGGATTCGAAGAGTGTCTCGACAATTGTCTCAATTCGCAATCGCTTTATGGATTTAGATGCGCATCGGGCATGTTCTACTTCCAGGTTGGTGATGATAAAAAACACTTATCAACCACACCATTTTATTTGTGTTACTTACTATAATCCGGTGTTTTATTGCAGCTAAACTTTTCGTGGATTCGTTTTGCATTCGGATGCATGTGGACACGCAGTGGCTTTTTGGGAACCTCTGCGTGAACCGTGTTTGGTCATGTTTGACCAGCGTAAAAGTTGTTGATTTCGGTGTGAGGCTAACATCTAACAACCTTTACACTGGTCAAAATTAGTGCTGTGACTATAACATGACATATTGTGGTTAAAACACCCAGAGTTTGTCCACGCCGAAGTGCTCCTGCAATGTTTGTCGTACTAATGTGATTGTGTACTTCCAAATTTTCCAGGAGGACCAACTGAATTGCATTCTAAACACGGAGGATCGTACGACGCAGCCCGATCTGTTTGTGCAGGAGGATAACGACATTGTGGATTACTTTGAGACTGGCTGTGCCGGCACACAGACTGTGTCCGCTGCCAGCAGGAGACGTTTTGCATCAAGACAATGTGCGTTCGCGGCGGTGGTTTAAATTTAGGCATTTTTTATGGATTTTGATGAAAAAATTATCCAGAATGACGTGTGTTGACATAAAGCCGGTCCTGCGTCCTGGTCTGGTTTTTTTGTACAAAAAAATGTTTCAAGATTGTACAAATTTTGACCAGCGTAAAAGTTGTTCCTGAGTCCTATGGACCAAATGAAGAACCTTTGCGTCCGTCAACGTTAGTGTAACTGGTCACCTTAAACGTCGGAATGAAAAAATCGAAGTGGAAGTGTTCTACCGCACCGACCATGGGCAAAGCAAGCACCCAAATTAATTGTGTCAGTTCACGTCACCATTACTCTGCTCTGCGCACTGTATATGTGCCCATTATCTGTTTTGCAGCTGTGCTCAAGCCAAACGCGACCACCGAATTCAAGCAGTCTGAGCGAACCACCCGTCTGCTCACATCGCCGATCGACAAGAACGTCAAAAAGGATAAATTGGCGGTACAATCGAATGACGACTTTTTGTATGAAGACACGGCTGCTTCAAGTTGGTTTTTGTTCCGTTTTTATCGTTATCTTCTGAAAAAAATGAGGTTTGTTCAAGTTTGAGGATGAGACGGTGTGCACTTTGTTGGAATCAAAGTCGTGTTTGACCGCGGGCTAGCAGATGGCTAGTTGGCTAGTTTGGTGACAAATAACGGGCAGCGTGTACAGTTCAAAATCCTAAGCGAACAAAAAGTCTGCTGCCAAAAAGCATAACCTCACATTGATTTCGACTGAAATATCACTCGATCACAGCGCGTCGCGCGCCCGACTTTGGCCAATGGACACAATGGAGTCCTTGTGATCGATCAGTAGACGGACGAAGGGTGCGATACAAACGATGCCGAAAGGCGAATCTGAAGGAATGCGAAGCGCAGACCGAGTGGTGCAACAGGGAGTCATTACCCGGTTAGGGCACTTCTTGGTCGCCGTGCTGAGGCGCATGGTGTTGTACACGTCTTTTGTCTTCGGGGCTTATCTAAACAATTCTAGAGGTATCACACTGCTTGGTGATGGGTCCAGCGCAGAACTTGTTCCTTGACAGGTGGTGAAGAATTTTTACGTTCGTCAGAATCACCAATGACCATCAGTAGCGTAAAAAACCTCAAAGTAAAGGACCGGTCTGGATGCGGACCGATGACTTCGATGTCGGCGTGACTGATTTGATGCCGTATTGATATTTTTGCAAAATTTCTGCTGCATACTGTATAAGAAATTTGACCATGTCGCGACTTGCATTAACCATAATCATACAACATGGCACTTATGCTCCCGATTCCGTGACGTTTGCAGAGAACACGCACAATCTGGATGCACTACAGCACGCGGCGGGCACGAAGAACGGTGAGGGTGGTGGGCTGCAATGCCCGGATGATAAATGTTGCGCGGTGTTTGGTGGCTGCAGGATTGGACTCAAACGCGATACCGTAACCGGCAATATTCGCTGGTGCACAGACCCGTGCAAGGGCGATGCTTGAGCGTTGTGAAAGTTGAGGGATCACTTGTACATAAGCACAACTGTTGTCAACCCATCATTGTTTGCTGCATAGATTATACAGTATCGTCTGGTACTTGTTCTCCATCGAAGCCTGTACACCAAACTCAGAACTCATTAGGCATGGTGTCTGACTTGGTGATTGGATTGGATTCGATTCGGTGTGTCAACTTGCTGATCCTGACCCGTACGATCCGATCACAAAGGTAGATGTCGGTGTATAAACATAAGAAACTCGCAACTCTCTGAATTGATGGGATTTTTCTGGCTTAATTATGTATTTTTCTCTTTGATGCACAATGTTTAGTCCCACTACCCGCTGGTTTTTCATGATGTTGATGTCACACAAGTGCAATTTCGCTCGTGTATGCATTTAATCCAACGATCGTCTTTCATGGCAACAAATTATGTTTTTCTTATCGAAGTAATGTTTCAGTTATCCATTTAGCATATCTAAATGATGTTCATCTCCGTATTTTGTACACTTGAACGTGTGAATGACTCGGTTGTGCGTGCCAAATTTGGTCGCCCCACGTCGGCACCAGTTTGGCCGCTGTCAAGCTTTACTACTCATCAACTTTCGTGTGTTCTTTGTGTTGGCTCATTGGTTTTGCAATTGGCTGTTGCGCTTATTTGTGATCGGGGACATCTAATCACAATCGACTCACCTACATGCCACAGGCTTATGGTGGTTCTGACTGGCTGGTTGATGTTACACACATTGTTCCAAATGGGCCCATCATCATCTTCTCAGCGTGTTGTTGTACATGTGCCCGAGAACAAATCAGGTTGCATGAACATGCAGGGTCGTCAGAAACTTAATTTGCGCAGGAAATTAAAAAACAACCATATCAGGCCACCCTGTGTGCGCGAGTGCTGAATGTGTTTATGCATTGTCGTAAACGTGTGATCAATAAATACATGACAGATCCGACAGAAAACGTGAAGCAATAATAATGCTCGAATGTAAGAAGAAGCATTTCGGCTGAAAAAATGATAAAGCGTACAATTCATGACAAAATTGGTGTCTACACACAATAGACGGCTCACGCCCCACATATTAATGCCCCGCATGAGCCCTCCAATGTATGTTACGAGCTTCTGTATAACTTGGGCGGCGGCTGGCCTGGCTATTAAATGGGTATCAAAATTTCAGAGCTCTGGTTGTTCATCTGTGGAACATGCAACACAAAAAAACAAGCAGAATGACTGTTTATGATATTCATGTATTCATGGATTGACACAATACCGTATGAATAAATAAAAAAATCCAACATAAACCGAATCACAAAAGCGCGTGTGGGAAGAGCGATCACAAGAGGGGACCGGAACCGGACCAGTACGAGATCACAAACCAGAGTTAGGAAACGGTACAAACGACAAACAAACAAGTGACTCAGACTTTGAAAGATGCGAATAGTTATGTGACTGACCAGAATACAGAGCAATACCGGAACCAGGAAAATTAATTAACACAAACACAACTGCCGGTACCAAGCGTTGCGATCGATCGGCCCGACTTTTACGCTGCTCAAAAGTCATGATGTAAGATCTTCAGCTTAGGGGTTTCCTTAAAGGGCTCGGGACATAACCGAAGGAAGGGTGGCAGGGCATATTGGTATATACCGTTGGAAAACATTCTGACAGCCAATGTCACACACAAGTTTTAAGCTCCTTGAAGATTCGCTATCTCTCGGTAGAGGGACTTTTCGTTCCAGAAAAAAGTGAATTTTTGCACAAATTGGAACGACCGGTGCAGAAACCCCAAATGAGCTGCGGTTCACGTAACACGTGGATATAATTACAACAGCTTCTGGATAACTTGTCACCACAACTTCAGTCGCTCAAACCATTGCTTCACTCGGTGAGGGGGCGAAACGTTCCGAAAATCGGCCATATTTTTCGAGAACCCAAGTTTGTCCCTAAAGTTTGAGACCGTGCTTTGAGCTGCAGAAATAGAAATGCAATGGGAGAATAGAGCATTGTCGAAAGTACCAGAAAATAAGGTTTCTAAATTTTGAAACTCATGGCTAGCTCCGTGACAGGCCTAAAAATCCATTAAATTACCATTAAGCCAGATGGTTATATTTATCGCCAGAATTGTGGCACAAAAAGGCCACAGATTGTATTGCATTCGCAACAAAAAATCAAGAGAAAAGTCTGGTTTAGCAACCTATCAAGGTCCGAAGCCCCCAAAGTCCACAAATCTCTCGGGGCAGCCATAGTAATCTGAGTACGATATTCAGCTATAAGTGCTAATTGTTGGTAGCTATTGCAAATGTGATTGCACCAAAGAATGTATCTCCAGAGTAGCTTTCGAACGATGTATGACAAGCCCCAAAAATTCTAACGCTTTGGAGCACAGGTTAAAAAATTGCTTTTTTGCAGATTCTGGAACGAACCGTCACGTCACCGTGTGCGATTTCGGATTTTTGACCGTTTCTTGACAGTAGTATGAGATAGTATGGGCATGTCATATATCGTTCGATAGCTATTTCAGAGCTACATCGTTTGCTGCTATCAGATGTGAAATAGTTCTCAACAGAAACGACTTATAGCCGAATATCGTATTCAGGTTTGCAAGGCTGCAACAGTAGGTCCATCGAGTTTGAAATCTTCAAAATTGTCTAGGTTGTTGGACTGTGCGTTTATCTGACATTTTCCTTTCAAATGCGATGCAATACGTGGCCTATTTACATCACATTTCCGCCAATGAATGCGACTATACAGTTTTGGGACAATTTTTCGGTCTTTTTCGGCCTGTCACGCCCAGGGTTGTTTCAAAAAAAAAAAAGTGGTCAATTAAAAAATTTTTTTTTTAAAAAAAAAAATTTTTTTTTGAAACTCAGATTTTGCTTTTTTTTTTAATAAAAAAAAGTTGCCCAAAATGGGCTAAAATGTCCAAAAATGGCCTTTTTCGAGGCAAAAAATTGGCACTTTTTTCTGTGGACGAGACAATTTTTCCAAAATCGCGCCTGCGGCGCCCTGTATTGTCCCCAAATCCGTACAGGGATGCGCGGGGCTGGTCTTTTATAGTGATGTGGCACCGATAATGTGCTACTACATGCTACTACACATATATATATATGCAGGTCTGGTGCAAAACCGGGCGGCAAAGTCGATCTGACGCGCAAGATTTGTGCTGTAATCGATATTTTGATGGTGACCTTCACCAAGAGTGCAAGCAGCTGACTGTCAACCGCCATCTCGACATGGTCAGCGCGCAATTCCTGGCAGCAGCGCAACTTCGTGAACATCCCTGCCACGATACGACATCCGACCCTCACACGAAAGCCAAACGTCGACCTACTCTTCAGTCCAAATTCGCGGAAGCTGTACAACGCAACACCGTAATGACGAAGAAGAAGTACGACTACGGCAAAACGCTGAAAGCGATCCACACCGACTTCGTCTCCCAGGACAAGGCGGCACTCAGCGTCAATCGGGTCCTGGGCACCAAACCACCCGACATCAACCCAGAAGAAGAGTCGCTGGATCGGCGTACAAGATGCACCCTGGCGCAATTACGCAGTGGGCACTGCCGCATGCTGAACTCATATCGCAACCGCATCGACCCAAACATACAAAACGTGTGCCCTCGAGGCTGCACCGAGCCTGACACGGTCGAACATCTGTTTCGTTGCAAAAGCCGACCCGTATCCACGAGCCCAATCGATCTGTGGCGTAACCCGATCAAATGCGCAGAAGATCTGTCGGACATCTTCAGTCTACAATGAGACCGCGACGGCCGAGCGTTGGCAAATAATCAATATTTTGATGGTCGTATATCAGATATACGGCATCAGATGCATTAAAATACGTTGTACGACTTGCTACAATACATCAGAGTAACATCGTTAGTGAACATCAACCTCAGACTGGTCGGAGACCATGGAATCTGCACAATACTACCGGGTGTCACCACACAAGTTCGGTCTGAGGCGAAAATTTTTCAATTTTTGAAAAATATGTTGTATCGATTTCATTTATCCTGAAACGTCGTTTGCAACACTTTTTCTAATAAAAAAATTTTTCGTCAAAAAAAAAATCAAAAAAAAAATTTTTTTTTAAAAAAAAAAAAGCTCGTTAATAAAAAAATTTTTTTTTTCAACCCTGGTCCACGCCGCTGTATAAGGGTTTCCAAATCTGAAAACCTTATTTTCTGGTACTTTCGACGAAACTCTATTTTTCTGTTGCACTTTCATTTCTGGAACGCAAAGCGCGGCCTCGAAATTTAGGGACAAACTTGTGCCCTCGAAAAATGTGGCCGATTTTTGGAACGTTTCGCACCCTCACCGAGTGAAGCAATGCTTTGAACGACTGATGTTGTGATGATAAGTTATCCAGAAGCTTTTGTAATCGTATCCATGCGTTACTTGACGTCCAGCTGATTTGTGGTTTCTGCACCGGTCTTTTCAAGTTGTAAAAAAATTCACTTTTTTCTGGAACGAAAAGTCGCTCCACCAAGAGATAGCGAATCTCCAAGGAGCTTAAAGCTTGTGCGCTACATGTGCTGTCAGAGTGCTTTCCAACGGTGTATAACACTATGCCCTGCTACCCTTCCTACGGTTATGTCCCGAGCCCTTTAATACGAAGAGTCACGTGACCAAAGCTGGACCGACCGATGATATCAGGTCCGGCTGTTTCCGGCTGCAAACTGAAGGGCCCACCACAAACCAGCAACAGGCAATAACCAATCTATCAATGAGTCGGTTAATGTGTATCATTCATTTCCAAATTATCGTTTTGGTTCGCTTGCGTGGTCGGCGTTGTGCCCTTGGTCACGTCAGACAGCCATGATTTCAGTTTGACACCAGTTGCACCGAGGTATTTGCCTGAAATTGCAAGGGCAATGTTTGGCGAGCAAATAATTACAGTCCACCCATCCTCTTTACTGTGACACTTGCGTATTTTTCCGCAATATATAGTTTTTGAAAAAAACCGTTTTTTTTCCAAATATTTTTCCAGTACTTAAAGGGGGCCTGCCGCTATTGTTTTTTGGGTTTTGGACCTCGGTTTTTTTATATTAATCGTTAGTTGGCACTGAGATGAAGAACATTAACCTTCAAGAACTTCACCAAACTGATGTTTACCCACCGAAATCAATCAACCAACATGGCCGCACGGGAACAAATTATCCCAATATTGATGCACTATGTGTGCATGGAAATCAGGATGTCCAAAGGAAAATTCAAATCACAGAGGTGTGGTATAGGCGGCGCGTTACGGTAGGTTGACAAAACATTTGTTACTTACAAAAGAGCTAATGTTTTATCGGGCTACCGTAACCCGCCGCCTATATCACGCCCCAGTGATTTTGAATTTCTCTTGTCATTCCTGATCATCATGTGCAAATGTGCGTCAATATCGGACAGTTTTGTTCCCGATAGACCATCTTGGTGGATCGATTTCGGTGGCTGATCGCCATTTTGGTGAAGTTCGTCAAAACTGATGTTCTTGATCTCGATGCCAACAAACGATATACATAAGTGAAAAAACCGAGGTCGAAAACCAAAAAAACAATAGTGGCGGGGCCGCTTTAAGGATACCCATGGTCCAAAAAACGCCCATTTTGGAGAAAATTTCGTCGGGAAATGGCCTGAAACAGGCTAAAAAATGCACTTGGAGATTAAAAAGTGCTCATGTTGAACTGTTTAGTACCGATTTACATTGGTTTTGACAACATCCTCTCGCAACCTTGGAAAATATCTCTGAAATTTTTGGAAAAAAACCGTTTTTTCCAAAAGTTGCCACTTGGAAAAATCTCCGGAAACATAAAAACGTATTTTTCCGGGCCTCGGAAAAAAACGGCTTTTTTTCGGTTTTTTTCGAAAAAAAAAACGGTTTTTTCCGACCCGCAAGTATAGACCCGGCACCATAAAGAATATTCATAGGGCTCCACCAGATAGACCCGAAACCCGAAACATAAATTTTTTCTATGTCCATGTTTCGGGTTTTGAAAAAAAACCCGAAACCCGAAACACAAAGCATGATAATCGAAAATGTTTTGGTCTTGCCACTTGTAGCTGACGTGAACAATTTATACAGTCAGTCGAAACATTTGCGATTATCATGCTTCGTGTTTCGGGTTTTTTTTCAAAACCCGAAACATGGACATAGAAAAAATTTATGTTTCGGGTTTCGGGTCTATCTGGTGGAGCCCATACAGGATGATGGCTAGGACATAGAAGCACAGTTACAAGACCGGGTGGGACAATTACGGAAATGAAAATAGTTGCAACACTGGTTATAACAAACCACAGCAAATAAAAGCTACGAAAGCGCCAAGGAGAGAGAAAGATCACGGACATCAGGACAGATCACAGGACATGTTAACAGAACTGAAAATTATGCATTAATCCTCGTCCTCGTCAAACGACAAATTTCCGTAATTGTCCCACCCGGTCTTGTAACTGTGCTTCTATCACTAATTTACGTGCATGGTTTTATGCGTCACTGAGAGCAATAAACAAACAAACAAACAATGGCTAGGACATACGCAATGCCCAACTCTAGGTCACCGTATAGATTTCAGCACAATCAGGGTCGCCAATAGAGGGGATCCCTTATTGTTATTGCATGTGAAACCAAAGACTTCTTGGAAACGTTCAGAAACAAGAAATAAAACACCATCAACCAGACTGATTGTACCGGTTTGTCCAATTGTCTGCTGCAGCCGACGTCCGGACTCCGAATTAGCCATCGAAACTTCCACTCGAAGTTTGACATCAGACACACTCAGTTGACCAGCGAATGGGTGACTGAAATAATTGAATCATCATCAGCATTCTCCCTGACAATAACCTGGCGCACCGCCGCTGTGAAATAAAAATAGGTAGCAACGGGCAGCCAAAAATAAGACTGCACAACGCATTGTTTTACGTTTG
>JASAMV010003471.1:0-20014 GCA_030248065.1 Rhynchonema sp. JSB1_4
ACTGTTGAAAAAGCCAGTCCGGATGGCCAAGACAAACAAGTTTTTGTGAAGGTGGTGGATTAAAGACAATTAAACTGGCTGATCACTGTCGCCCAATGACACCAGATTCCGTTAACACCATTGACTCTTGATAAACTATGGCAATGACAATCACGCTATCGCAACCACGAACAAGCGATGCAACTCACCGCACATTGCGACTGTTGCTTTGGGAGGTCAACGTTGGCTCCAATTGGCAACACAGACGGGCACGACATCTTGGCCAACACTTCGCTACAACGAATTGGATGCTCAAAACGCCTGTACAGTGATCAAGATGTGTATAGTTGGGCCTCATACGTTGATCGAGAACGGTAGACCCGCGATGGGTCCGCGTCAGCAACACGTGACTTGTTCCAATAGGAACTCATAAACAACCGACCACCAAGTCTCCATCATGAATCAACGATTGGATACAACAAAATAAGAGAAATGAATTGCGAAAGTGATGAAAACCCGCATTATAATCAAAGCATAATTTCACATGATAATTGCCGCTTCGGAAAGCGACTGAAGGAGAATTTATAATGATTCATATGGACAAAGAAATAATCCCGAAAGTTTCTATCTGACTCGGAACATGGGTGACTCGCGCGGACGCACACGTTCGAGTTCGACCGGTAGAAACGTTCTAAAACGACATTCAATTGTTGCGCACGTAAAGATACATTTGATTGTATAACACACATTTGTATGTTAATAAATTCACCGACAGATACAGTGTAACACGAATCGAAAGAGCGGCAATTGATAGTGCAAGTTTTCAACTTGAATGTGAGTCGTAGTTGTGTAATTACGCATGAATTGGCTTGAGCAACTAGTTCACATAACCACTATTGGCATCGGACAATGCATTGGTTCACTTTGAATGAAAACCGACAATTGCTGGTGTACTCAAAATTATTGACGTTGCCGAACTGAGTGCGCAGCGCAGATTCGAGTTCAGTTGCTGCAAACGGGGTCGTCGATGCAGCACCTTCATCCGTGTGCGTTGGTTGGGCAAAATCCGCGATCAGGTCAAATTGACGATTCGGTGTGGTGCACAATCGACTGATGGCCGTGGCGAAATCGCCACATGAAATCGTGACCTCAGCACGACACAAGCCAGCCAGTACCACCTCTCGCAACGACGCACATCGGCCCAACGACTCCATCATGTTGTGGAAGGTCGACGCTGACATCACAATCCAACCACGTTCAACTCGACTGTCGTCGTCGCCGAAATCAATTACATCCTGCACGTCAATCACTTCCAACCGCATCAGTGGGTTCTCGGCGATCGCCTTGAACAATCCTTTGCAGTGCCGACCACGAAAACAAATGTGGCGTAGAGTTGGGAGACTCGGCGTCAGCAGACTGGTCAGGTGGTGATCGGGCATGTCTGGAATGAATGTTCGCATCACCGCAGCGAGGCAAATGACAGAGATAACAATCAGTCAGTTTATCAATGGAAAAGAGCACTCACCACCGACACACAGTTCACGCAGTTTGCTGGAGAACGGCAGATTGTGGAATGACGTGGCGAGCTGCTCGATGGCGTACGAAGTACTGTTTGTGTTGTAGATCTCCAATTTGCGCACACGACCGCAGTGCTGTAAATCTCATGTTATGAAGTGACGGTCAAAATTATTGTTCACACAGAAACATGCGCACGAACAATACAATCAACCCCAACTCACTTGCAGCAGACGCATCACAACACGATCGAACATGTCGGAGTTGACGGACAGCTTGTCTTTGTGATTATCCAAGTGAACAACCAAAGCATGTCCATCATCATCGGTATCACTCACAACATCGGTATCATTCTCATAATCGGTATCACTCTCATCATCGGTATCACTCCGCCATCGTTTGTGAGACAGATGAGATTCGTCGGTGGACTGGAAATCAATGCGGAACAGCTGCACATCAATGACAATTTCGAAGTTTACAACACGTTGGTCGCCAATACAATCACGTGTAATAATGATGCACACACTTATACCTTGGAGCTGTCGATATAAACTTCGCGAACATGCATCCACGCCGTGTCAGTGTGCACCTTGTCCCGCCAGGCCCGACACACGCGACGACACGCCATTTTGTCCTTTGTGCTCGGCAGGTACTTGAAAATTGTGGCCATCGTCACTGTGGCCGTTGGGTCACCGTGCAGCATTGATGGCGGGATCTGCGTAGCCTTTAGTTTGCGATAAAACTAGGTGCAGAACAGCAAAACGAATCAACAGTTTTGCATTATTTCCCGATTATTTTATTTCTCCGAAACCCTGACCGAGATTTATTTCAAACGTAAAAACCATAAACCTAACCTTGCAAGTATTGTCATGTTGCACCTGAAAGCGTTTCTCGTCGTCAGTACAATAGTCAACGCCGTACCGAAGTGGACGCTTCCTTGGTCGATCCAGTGGTTTCATGTTTTCGCCACAGGTCGATGTTAGAGATTTGACGCTAAAAGTTTATGTTTTGGCCACTGATCATAATTAAAAGAACACTAAATTAGTGAAAATAAACTACGAGTTACAATAAACTAAAATAGTCATGGGCTTGCGCTGTATTATACAAACAAACGGACCACATCAAAATCAAGCACCAAATGCGTGAATTCACTTCCTGAAGTGAAGAGAGCACACGATACATACCAAAATAGGATAACCCAACGACGGGCGTGGTGACAACACGAGACAAATAAAAATACTACAATGACTTGAGGTATTCGCTTTTATGCAAGCCAACAAATATTTTCTCAACAGGTGCCGTCAAAATATTTGAAATGGAATTTAATATTGTTTCAATAATCGAATATCATAAAGAACCCGCGGAATAATAGATGTAGATCAATGTTTGCAATTTGAAGTTTGAGGAAATAGACAACAAAGAGATCCCAGACTGGAGGCTATCGAAACCAATTACGTTTGCCAATCATGACATCACAGTTGTTGACACAAAAACTCATTTCTTGCGAGGTAAAACGTTTGACGACACCAACTTGTGAGCGCAGTTCACACATCAAAGTTTCAGCAAACGAATGCGTGGACTGATTTCCCACATCGTCTACATGGGACTGCCCAACGCCTGGACAAACAAGCTCCATGTCAAGCACCAGCAGCTTTCTGGGGGAATCACAATAAATGCGAATGGCTGCGACAAAATCCTTGATCGGTATTTCCAACGCCAGATATCCATCTCGATCATGATCACTTTCGATTGAAGCTCTCTGCATGCATTCACAACTGGCCAATCGCTCCATGAGCGAATGGAATGACGACGCATTCAATTTGGTCGTTGAATTCGTCAACGGATTCGCTATACATATGGACGCCATTCGATCGAAAATCGCTCGATCCACGCTCAGAAACACGCCGATCGGAATCGGATAGTCGAAATTTTCGAGTGTCGCCGGATTTAGCGAGCATAAAAATTTGCACATGTTGGACTCGAAATCACAATCCGCATCATTGAAGCCACTTTTGCACATTTTGAGCGATTGAATGAATAGGGGTGGATTTTGAGCCAAAACTTTGAACATTTGGGTCGTGTTCGGAACGTTGACCTCCAGCCGATGCACTGGCGGCAGACACGGAATGATGACGTCGTTGAGAACATTTTTTTTTGGGGGAAAGGTGCTTAGCGGCTGAAGAAAAACCTGACGATATGAAACTTGGGTTTTTTAAGCAAATTTACCAGACATTGGCCAGTAAGAATTCCGATTGGCTAGTAGATTTGTGAAATTTTGAAGGTTAGTAGCCAGGTTTAGAGCTGGGTAATCCTTTCTGTTGTCGTGGCCAGTAAATTTTCAGATTTGCTGGTCAATGGCTGGTGGACAAATTTGAAAAGAAAAACCCCGGGTTGCCTTGCCATGGTTACGGACTTTTTTATAATGATTATATTTCGAGATTTACTAATGTCATCAGCTTCGACCAGCGTGAAGGCTGTAAATGTCGAAATATCACAACGGAAAGTCCACGTGGTCAAGGCAAGACCAAGTTTGATATCGGCCATTTTTAGTCACAAAAATAACAACCGACAAAATCATAAGATGTCTCTGTATCTGTCTCTGTACCACATTGACAGAATTTACGAAACTAACCAATATGCAAGCGGGAGAGCATTCTGCGAAACGTGCATCCATTGAAACATCTGGCCAGCAGATCAACAGCGACGGGGTCCGGTTCACTGTCGCTTTGCAACGAAATCAGGATGCAGTTTGTGCGTGTGCAGTGCTGAAATGCAAAAAAAGAAATGACTGACAAAAGAAACAAATTGTAAGAAACGAATGAAAAAGAACAAATAACAAATTGACCGAGATTATAGGCATCGCGATTTGTTCGAACATTTGTGCGTAGTCCTCGGTAGGGTTAGAGAGATGTCGGGTGTCGGCTGTCGGGTGTCGGGTGCCAAAAAAGTGTAGGTGTCGGGTGTCGGGTGTCGGCTACCCCCAGATGTCGGGTGTCGGGTTTTTTTGGACCCGACACCCGACAGCCGACACCCGACACTTACGGTTCAAAACATCAGTTTTGCTGAGAGAAGAATTTTGAGAGAAAATTTTCTTCGGACCAAATGTTTCCGAAGACGCAGAATGTGACATTTTGGTGTCTATTTCGTGTGAAAAAACTTGAATTCAGTAACCTGAGCCAAAAAATTGCACTAATGATGCAAATGAGCAAAAATTTGCCTGTTTTTGGTCCAAAAACTGGTGTCGGGTGTCGGGTTTTTTTCAGAAACTAGATGTCGGGTGTCGGGTTTTTTTGCAACTGTCGGGTGTCGGGTGTCGGCTTTTTTTCTCAGATGTCGGGTGTCGGGTGTCGGGTACTTTCAGATGTCGGGTGTCGGGTGTCGGGTACCCCCCCGACCTCTAACCCTAGTCCTCGGGCAGATGGCGAGAGGGCAACAGGGCCTTCACGACCAGTAGGTAGCCAGTTTTGGACACGTGCACATTGGCGCGACCCTGAAAAATTGGCAGTTGGAAAGAACGAGTGAACTTTCCTGCACAAAGAATTGCAAACACAAACGCACCGAACGTGCATTTCGGAAGCCAACGTCCGAAATCTGGATTTTCCGAACATGATCCCAACTGGTGTCTCTGTCAACCATATCCCGCCAGGCGCGACACACCAGCCGACAGACTAGTTTCTTTTTTATGCTCACAATGTGCGAGAAGATCGTTGCCAACGTCACTGTGCTCTTGTCCTCGCCGTACATCAACTGTGTTGGGATCTGAACATGTGGAGCACAGGCACCGTCATTAGTCTACTTTTGACTTGAACAAGACTTGTTTATTTTGAACGCGCTACCAAAAACAGGGGCCGGTAACAAGCATTTAGATGGCACTTTCGAGGTTAGGTTTGAACGGCCTGTTCTACCCGTGCCAAGTTAAACGTACCCCCTTACCCCGATCCGAATGCCTGCCAGCAAACTTGCATGCAGTTCCAAATTGTTGAGTTAATTTCAGATTATAAAAACGGATTGTTTTTGTATGTAGCACTCACCACACATTCGGGCTCGGTCGGCCCGCTTTCCGTTGCCGGTCCGGACATTCCACCGACAGATGACATTCTGAAAATTACCACTTTTTGAGAATCAACACAAGAAACATGTGAGTTCAACACATTTCAGATAACCAGAAGGTGCGACTGAACTGACGCTTCCGTTGCAACGTTGGGCTCAAAGCAAGCATCAATAATTATATTTTTATACAGATTTACACACGCCATATTGTACAAATAACTTTAACGTGGCCGTAGCAGCTTGTGGCGCCTTCCAAACAAGAATTAGCAGGCAGTTCACACGCAAACGAAACCAAAGAATAAATTTAGCAAGGTGGTTACCTAAATCGTACTTGGCCTGTCGACATAAATTACTTATAAAACCGGGCTAAGTCAAACAAATCCAAGAATGATTTTCTATAAAGCCTTGCACGTGCAAATGTGAAAAGCGATAGGGATGCTGCCTGGGTTGAAGTTGGAGCAAATGAATATTATAAGAACCTCTAACAGTATCACGGAGAAATGAAGGCTACGCAATTACGTCAGACTGTGGATTTTGGCAATGGCACCTACAATTAAATTCATAGCGTAACTTCAACGTGCAAGCCGGCCTCCCGCGCCTTCTCAACAATGTGCGCTATTTGTGAGCTCTTTTGTGCGGCCAGATCCAGATCGTCGAAGGCAACAATTCGCAATGATGACTTAGCGATTAACGCCTTGGCTTCGTCCACGTTTGTGCCTGAATTAGAAAGGCAATTAGGAATCCAGCAGCCAGCAAAAATTGGGACAAAGACAAAACTGATTGATTCTACCTTGTAACCGAACGACGATCGGCACCGATACGTTGATATCGCGTGCCGCGTCGATGATACCCTTGGCGATCACATCGCAGCGCACGATGCCGCCGAAAATGTTGACCACTATTGATTGTACCTAAAAGATTGTGCTGTTTCGTCAGAAAGTGGCGCGTCAGGCAGAATGTGCCGATAGTGCCCAGTGTACTAAGAAAAAGAAAAATGATTGGGATTGCCATGAGAAATATGCAAAAATCTTTCGTGTAGAAAACTTTCATCCGCCCACCTTTTTATCAGTGGTCAATATTTTGAACGCCTCAATCACTTGATCCACGGTCACCCCACCACCAACATCAAGGAAATTGGCCGGATCACCGCCATACAACTTAATAATGTCCATCGTGGCCATCGCCAGACCCGCGCCGTTAACTGCAAAATTGAGAAATCATTAAAACAATATGAAAAATTATTACTATTTATATAGTAAGTAAACGCAACAAAAAAATCGCCCCACCAACGCACCCATGCATCCAATATTTCCATCCAGTTGAATATAGTTCAAGTCGGCTTTCTCAGCGCGCACTTCTAACGGATCCTCTTGCGTCGTGTCCTTTTTCGCGAATAAATCCTTCTGTCTGAATGCAGCGCTGTCATCAATGTTTAGCTTGCAATCGATGCAGTACACTGGAAATAACCATGAACATTTTTTAATCAGTTTCCATAATTTTTGCATTGTTGAAAATTTTTGAAAACTTTCCACTGTCTAGGGCGGAAGGCTTTGATGAAATAATAGAGTCTACCCTCCTTATGGTGACATAGTGGGGGGACCGGCCATTTTCTGTCATTACAGAGATATCCACTACATAGAATGGTAAATACGAAGTCCCACAGATCGATAACCAACATAGCTTTGAAAAACATGCACTATCTAGAGGGTTCCACGATAAAGAGTGTTGTAGACTGTAATTTCACAACATAAAATCAAAAGCAAACACCCGTCGCCCTTATTGTCCTCGTCATCGGATTGATTTCGAGCAGGGTCGCATCGTGCTTCATAAAAACGTCGTACAACTTCATAACTGTGCGCGGCCTGTTCGGCAAGGTCATTACGACTGAAGCCCATCTTTCGTGCCATATTCGTGGCGGTCGCCATGTCGAGACCTGTAGGTTCGTTGTTTTATGAATAAAATAAAAATAAATAATTGAACGATTATATTGATCAACCTTTATTGATATCAACGGGCACTTTCACAATCGCATCTGGTCTTCGCAGGCTTCTTCGATGTTCATTCCACCTCGGCCGGAGCCGATTAGGCTGGACCCTGAAAGTGCACCCACGCAGTCGAACCAATCAAACAGCCCGATTTTCAGAAATCTTCGAACAAATGTGACAATTTTATGACAATCCACCAACCACTCTCTCGATCGGCGCGATCGCAAATAGACTCGCGTCTGGGATAGAGCGTTAACGACCATCACTTCGGACGCTCGCATCCGTTTGTTTCGGATCAGATTACGCCGATCATCTGTGACGCACGCTGTCCACGCCCGCTGATATTTGTTCAAAATTATAATTCCAAAAATACGTTTACAAAAAAACAGCAGATAAGCCAGAGCAAACAACAGCATTAGAGACACGACCTCACGCCGCCCTTCCCGCTCGACTTGCCCCCCCCAGCCTGCGCTTCAGCGATCTTCCCCCTGGATTATTTCTTAATAATAATGTAACAGCAGTGATTTTGCCCGTTCCCTTGTTCAGAGACGGGCGAGCTGCCAGCCTCGTCGGGCGACACCTCTCCTGTCCAAAAAGGACGAAATCTTAAGTAGCATAGCTTCCCAAAAAATTTTTCTCAATAGTAAATTTCCAAATTCGCTGCCGCACAGTAAAGTACGGCCCATAGTTAATGTCAGGTCTAAACCGAAAATCAACTTTGAAACATCGGACAGCAACAAAGCAGTTGCCAGCGGAGCCAGGCAGCTCGCGCAATGTTTCAAACGCCATGGTAGCGCTCAAACTGACAAATAGGGGCGATTACGGCACGATGGAATTACAAGACAGACACAATAACATGTTACCAATGTTTCAGCCGCCCTCCACCTCGACAACGACCAACTGTCTTTCAGCACCAACGCCATAATGTTCGTGCAGGTTCAAATGTCGTCGTTCGTGACCAGCGCGAAACGACAGGCGTGATGTGACTCCTGAACAGGGTTCGTGAAAATAATAGACGTTATGCGGATTTCACGACAAAACACACATAAACAGAATACTAAACGCCCCACCCACCAGGCGAAGACCCCCCCCAGCCCCTTCCAGGGGACAGGCGGTACCCCCTTTTTCGGAGGGGGAACAGACGTACCATGGGGGGGAAGGGGGGAGGGACCCGGAAGGGGGGAGGACCAAATGGAGAAAAGTCATTTTGAGGTCGAAATTAGTATTTCCCTAAAAAAAAATAACAAAGGTATTGGCGATTGACGACAGACCTAAAATCACTCATATGCCTAAAACCTTAGGCCAAAATTTGCTATAGGTAAAAATGGGGGAGCAGACGGGGGAACAGGGAGCAGGCGTACAGGAGGGGGAACACCCAAGACCCCTCCCCCCCGGCCGGAGGGGGGGCAGGCTGGGCTGGGGGAGGGGCACAGGGGGGGGGGGCCCCGCGCCCCCCCCCCCCTACCCCAGGGCAGGGAGAGAGAGAATGGTCAAAGGCAAAATAGGTGACTGACCCCAACGAAACAAGATAGCCATTTCGGATCAAAAGACCAACCATGCAGAAAGAGCAAACGGCGCGAGACGATACACGAAGGCAAACACCAACCACCACAGATACAGAAGAGAGCACGAAACCAGAGGCCCACCACCACCCCCACCCCCCCCCCCCACCAATACCATCCACACATAAAAGAGAGAGAGTAATACCCAAGTCCCAGACAGGCCACCCGCCCACCCCCCCCCCACCCCCCCCCCATTTTTGCCCTAAAATAGGCATTTTAGGCCTAAAATGGGCACAACCTTAGGCACACAAAGTCGAAGAACCAGGGGATAGGTCAATTTACCCCTCTTCCCCCCCCCTCCCCCGGGTACATCCCCGCCCCCCAAATAAACCCCCCCCCCCCCCTGAGGGGCCCCCCCCCCCCCCCCACATATATGTGGGGGGGGACAGAGCGAGAGGTATGATTGGTCACCAAAAGGCGAAAAACACCGTTTTGTGATAAATTTTGGCCAAAAATTGAGGTAAAATGTATTTTTCAAAATTTCCAAAATCGCCTAAAATAGGTATTATGGGTGGGTTTGCGCGCGCGATTTTTGGGAAAATGAGGTGAAAAACACCGATTTTGCCTTAAAAAGGTATAAAATTGCTTGTGAGAGGCTGTGTAGTTCCTGGTCCGGCCGGGGTTAGTGACCTACCCTTTTTTCCGCGTTAGGACCTCCGGGGGGAAGGGGGGGGGAAGCCCAATTCAGGAGTCATTTTTGAGGTAGAAAATACCAATTTTGCCCCTAAAAATTCATAAAAAGGGTATTTTGAAAAACCTAAATCACCCATTTAGGCCTAAAATGCCCATTTTAGCTAAAAACGATTTAGGCAAAAATTAGGGTTATGTACCTGACGCGGTTAGTGTACTAGTGTACCTTGGCGGCGGTTAGTGTACCTTACCCCCTTTGGGGAGTTTGGATGGAGAACTACCCCCCCCCCCACGCCCAGGAAGACAGGGGGGCCCCCACCCCCCCCCCCCATTCCTCTAATACATACCCTTCCAGTCTCTACTTTGGCGGGGCGGGTAGGGTACATAGGTGAAAAAATCCGGGGTAGGGGATAGTTACCGTATTGTCGGAAATAGACCCGGGGGTCTATTTTTTCATGGGGTCATTTGGGGGGTTCAATCATAGTAGTGGCTGGGGGGGGTTGGGGGGGGGGGGTATCTTAGATTACTACCACAAAACCCAGGGGGTTAGTACTTCCTCAAACTCCAAATACCTCTCACAAGCATTTATACCCCTTTTGAGGCAAAAATGGTGTTTTTGACCTTATTTTCCCAAACGCGCTCCGCGCGAAACCCACCCATAATACCTATTTTTAGGCGATTTTCGGCGAAAATTTTGAAAAAGTACTATTTTTACCTCAATTTTGCCAAAATTGTATCACAAAAACGGTGTTTTTTCGCCTTTTTGACCAACATCCTCTCAGCTGGTCCACCCCGCACATACTTACCTCCCACACAGGCCTGCCAACACGTTCAATTATGGGGGGGTCAATATGGGGGGTTATTTTTCATTTGGCCCCCGACTAAAAAATCATTGTTAATAATGCCCATAAAAAAGCTTGTTTTGGTATTTTCTAACTTCAATAGATTATGCTTAAAAAGCTGTATTCTGTTGTGTACGAAGCTTAAACAAGTTACACAACAATAAGCCTACCAACCACTAACTGTGGTACGGTGAAGGTTGGGGGTGGGGTTCTATTAATGGGGGGGGGGCAATTATGGGTCTATTTTTATTTCGAGCCATTTAGGGGGGGATCAATTAATGGGGGGGTTCTATTTCCGACAATAGTACCTGGATCTTGGGGGGGGATCCGGTTTGGGGGGGAGGGGGGGGGGGAGATTTTCGGGGCGGGTAGGGACAATACAAGTTTTTTCGGTGCCTATTTTTAATGCTAAAAGTGCATATATCGTGCGTAGCGCGTGATTTTTTGCACTTTTAGGGTTTTCGGTCGAAGTTGGTCATTTTACCGAAAAATGGACATTTTGAGGGCAAAAATCGGGGCGTAGGGACCAGAGCGGGGCGGTAGGGGTAGGGTACCAGGGCGGGCGGTAGGGGAGTGTAGTGTGCGGAGGCCATGACCAGTAGCCTGAAACCATGACACCAACATCCGCCTGACCAATACCAATACCACATACCAAATGACCAAAACCAATACCATACGGTGAGACCTACACAATACCAATACCAATCAATACTACTAAGTGCCTGGTATTGGGTTTGGTATTGGGTTGGTATTGGTATTGAGTATTGGGTATTGGGTTGGTATTGGTATTGGGTATTGGTCTTAGTATTGGTTTGGTATTGGGTTTTTGGTCTGGTATTGGGTTGGTATTGGGTTTGGTATTGGGTTTTGAGTTAGGTATTGGGTTTGGTATTGGTTTGGTATTGGGGTTTTCTGGATTAGTATTGGGTATTGGTTTTGACCCAATACCAAAACCCAATACAATACAATACATAAGTCTCAATAAACCCATACAAATAGACCAATACAATACCAAACATGGTATATAGGTATGGTATGGATTGTGCCCACCCATACCCAAGATACCCTAAGGGGGGGAAGGTTTACTTACTAGATACCCCCGAGGCTACCAAATACCCCTTTGGTCCGTCGAAAGGCGAAAAAGCCGTTTTTTCATCAATTTTACTGCAAAATGCCTAAAATGGGTACTTTTTACATTTTCGCCGAAAATGCCTAAAAGACCATTTTTGGTGTTCCGCATCGCGATTTTTGGGGCCCGAGGCAAAAACACCTATTTGCCTTTAAAACATAAACTCTCAACCCTTTGGGGTCGGCTGGGTGTCCCTTCCCCCATCCCCCCCTAAGGGTTGATCGAGATAGATACCAGGGGGGGGGGGTCCCCCCCATCCCCCCCCCCAGCCACTACAGTGGGGTAGGGTACCAGGGCGGGGCGGGCAGGGGGTAGTGTACCAGGGCGGGGCGGGTAGGGTCCATTGGGGGGACCCCCCCCCCCCCAGCCACAGCACTGGGGTGGACCCCTCCCCCCAGCCACAGCACTGACCCTTCCCCCCATCCCCCTGGGGGTTGACTCGAGCTCATACATAGCACGGGCAGGGGGAGTTGGGGGGGGGTTATCCTCCTCTCAGTACATACCAGTGTAGTTCCTGGGGGGAGGGGGTCCCCCTCGGGTACGTCTGTTCCCCCTCCATGGTACGCCTGCTCCACTGTTCCCCCACGTCTGCTCCCCCAATTTTTACCTAAAATAGGCAAATTTTGGCCTAAAATAGGCATTTTTAGGCATAAAATGAGTGATTTTTAGGTCAATGTCGTCAAAAATCGCCAAAATACCTTTGTTATTGTGATTTTTTCCTAAAAGGGGAAAAAATGAGCCAAATTTTCGACCTCAAAAAATGACTTTTCTCCAAATTTGGGTCCTCCCCCCCTTCCGGGTCCCTCCCCCCTTCCCCCCCAGGTGGGTACGTCTGTTCCCCCTCCGAAAAAAGGGGGTACCGCCTGTTCCCCTGGAAAGAAAGGCTGGGGCGGGGGGTACCCTCTCGCCACACTTATTTCGGAAAAATCCGAAGGGATTGGGGGGGGGGTGCGGTGTTGTTGACCAAAGTCAGTATTTCGTGGTTTAGTGCTGAGTGTTTTGTCGTGAAATCCGCATGAAACGTCTCATTATTTTCAACGAAACCCATGTTCCAGGCGAGTACCACATCATCGCCTGTCGTTTCGCCGCTGGTCACGCAACGACGACATTTGAACCTGCACGAACATTATGGCGTTGGGCTGCTGAAAGACAACGGTATTCGCGTGCCGCCATTTGGTGTCGCCAAAACGGCTGCAGAAGCACGAAAAGCGGCTGAAACATTGGGTTAGACATGTTATTGTGTCTGTACGTTGTAAAGTAAATTTCCAAATTCGCTGCCGCACAGTAAAATACGCCCCATAGTTAATGTCAAGTTATAAACCCGAGCGCTAGCCATGCGCGGTTTTGAAACATTGCGCGCAGCTGCCTGGCTGGCTGGCAAGCTGCGTGTGTGTTGGCTGTCCGAGTGTTTCACAAGTTGATTTTCGGGTTTAGAACCTGACATTAACTACGGGCCGTACTTTACTGTGCGGCAGCGAATTTGGAAATTTACTATATGAGAAAAATTTTTTGGGAAGCTATGTTTTACTCGAGCTGTAAGATTACTCGTCCTTTTTGGACGTCAATTGGCAGAGGTGTTCGCACCGACGAGGCCTGGCAGCTCGCCCGTCTCTGAACACAGGCCGAAACGGGCAAAATCACTGCTGTTACATTATTATTAAGAAATAATATTTTCCAGGCGGCGAAGATTTCGTCGTGAAAGCGCAGGTACTGGCCGGCGGTCGCGGCAAGGGCAAGTTCGACAGCGGCCTGAAGGGCGGCGTGCAGGTCGTGTTCTCGTAAGTGCTGTTGTTTGCGTCGTGGCTTATCTGCTGTTTTTTTTGTAAACGTAATTTTTGGAAAATTATAAAGTTTTGAAACAAATATCAGCGCCGACGACGTGGAGCAGCGTGCGTCACAGATGATCGGCCGTAATCTGATCACGAAACAAACGGATGCGCGAGGTCGGCCGTGTCACGAAGTGATGGTCGTTAAGCGACTCTATCCCAGACGCGAGTACTATTTTGCGATCGCGCTCGATCGAGAGACCGTGGTTGGTGGATTGTCATAAAATTGTGCACATTTGTTCGAAGATTTCTGAAAATCGGGCTGTTTGATTGGTTCGACTGCGTGGGTTGCACTTTCAGGGTCCAGTCCTAATCGGCTCCGGCCGAGGTGGAATGAACATCGAAGAAGTCGCTGCCGAAGACCCAGATGCGATTGTGAAAGTGCCCGTTGATATCAATAAAGGTTGATCAATATAATCGTTCAATTATTTATTTTTATTTTATTCATAAAACAACGAACCTACAGGTCTCGACATGGCGACCGCCACGAATATGGCACGAAAGATGGGCTTCAGTCGTAATGACCTTGCCGAACAGGCCGCGTCACAGTTTATGAAGTTGTACGACGTTTTTATGAAGCACGATGCGACCCTGCTCGAAATCAATCCGATGATCGAGGACAATAAGGGCGACGGTGTGTTTGCTTTTGATTTTATGTTGTGAAATTACAGTCTACAACACTCTTTATCGTGGAACCCTCTAGATAGTGCATGTTTTTCAAAGCTATGTTGGTTATCGATCTGTGGTTGACTTCGTATTTACCATTCTATGTAGTGGATATTCTCTGTAATGACAGAAAATGGCCGGTCCCCCCACTATGTCACCATAAGGAGGGTAGACTCTATTATTTCATCAAAGCCTTCCGCCCTAGACAGTGGAAAGTTTTCAAAAATTTTCAACAATGCAAAAATTATGGAAACTGATTAAAAAATGTTCATGGTTATTTCCAGTGTACTGCATCGATTGCAAGCTAAACATTGATGACAGCGCTGCATTCAGACAGAAGGATTTATTCGCGAAAAAGGACACGACGCAAGAGGATCCGTTAGAAGTGCGCGCTGAGAAAGCCGACTTGAACTATATTCAACTGGATGGAAATATTGGATGCATGGGTGCGTTGGTGGGGCGATTTTTTTGTTGCGTTTACTTACTATATAAATAGTAATAATTTTTCATATTGTTTTAATGATTTCTCAATTTTGCAGTTAACGGCGCGGGTCTGGCGATGGCCACGATGGACATTATTAAGTTGTATGGCGGTGATCCGGCCAATTTCCTTGATGTTGGTGGTGGGGTGACCGTGGATCAAGTGATTGAGGCGTTCAAAATATTGACCACTGATAAAAAGGTGGGCGGATGAAAGTTTTCTACACGAAAGATTTTTGCATATTTCTCATGGCAATCCCAATCATTTTTCTTTTTCTTAGTACACTGGGCACTATCGGCACATTCTGCCTGACGCGCCACTTTCTGACGAAACAGCACAATCTTTTAGGTACAATCAATAGTGGTCAACATTTTCGGCGGCATCGTGCGCTGCGATGTGATCGCCAAGGGTATCATCGACGCGGCACGCGATATCAACGTATCGGTGCCGATCGTCGTTCGGTTACAAGGTAGAATCAATCAGTTTTGTCTTTGTCCCAATTTTTGCTGGCTGCTGGATTCCTAATTGCCTTTCTAATTCAGGCACAAACGTGGACGAAGCCAAGGCGTTAATCGCTAAGTCATCATTGCGAATTGTTGCCTTCGACGATCTGGATCTGGCCGCACAAAAGAGCTCACAAATAGCGCACATTGTTGAGAAGGCGCGGGAGGCCGGCTTGCACGTTGAAGTTACGCTATGAATTTAATTGTAGGTGCCATTGCCAAAATCCACAGTCTGACGTAATTGCGTAGCCTTCATTTCTCCGTGATACTGTTAGAGGTTCTTATAATATTCATTTGCTCCAACTTCAACCCAGGCAGCATCCCTATCGCTTTTCACATTTGCACGTGCAAGGCTTTATAGAAAATCATTCTTGGATTTGTTTGACTTAGCCCGGTTTTATAAGTAATTTATGTCGACAGGCCAAGTACGATTTAGGTAACCACCTTGCTAAATTTATTCTTTGGTTTCGTTTGCGTGTGAACTGCCTGCTAATTCTTGTTTGGAAGGCGCCACAAGCTGCTACGGCCACGTTAAAGTTATTTGTACAATATGGCGTGTGTAAATCTGTATAAAAATATAATTATTGATGCTTGCTTTGAGCCCAACGTTGCAACGGAAGCGTCAGTTCAGTCGCACCTTCTGGTTATCTGAAATGTGTTGAACTCACATGTTTCTTGTGTTGATTCTCAAAAAGTGGTAATTTTCAGAATGTCATCTGTCGGTGGAATGTCCGGACCGGCAACGGAAAGCGGGCCGACCGAGCCCGAATGTGTGGTGAGTGCTACATACAAAAACAATCCGTTTTTATAATCTGAAATTAACTCAACAATTTGGAACTGCATGCAAGTTTGCTGGCAGGCATTCGGATCGGGGTAAGGGGGTACGTTTAACTTGGCACGGGTAGAACAGGCCGTTCAAACCTAACCTCGAAAGTGCCATCTAAATGCTTGTTACCGGCCCCTGTTTTTGGTAGCGCGTTCAAAATAAACAAGTCTTGTTCAAGTCAAAAGTAGACTAATGACGGTGCCTGTGCTCCACATGTTCAGATCCCAACACAGTTGATGTACGGCGAGGACAAGAGCACAGTGACGTTGGCAACGATCTTCTCGCACATTGTGAGCATAAAAAAGAAACTAGTCTGTCGGCTGGTGTGTCGCGCCTGGCGGGATATGGTTGACAGAGACACCAGTTGGGATCATGTTCGGAAAATCCAGATTTCGGACGTTGGCTTCCGAAATGCACGTTCGGTGCGTTTGTGTTTGCAATTCTTTGTGCAGGAAAGTTCACTCGTTCTTTCCAACTGCCAATTTTTCAGGGTCGCGCCAATGTGCACGTGTCCAAAACTGGCTACCTACTGGTCGTGAAGGCCCTGTTGCCCTCTCGCCATCTGCCCGAGGACTAGGGTTAGAGGTCGGGGGGGTACCCGACACCCGACACCCGACATCTGAAAGTACCCGACACCCGACACCCGACATCTGAGAAAAAAAGCCGACACCCGACACCCGACAGTTGCAAAAAAACCCGACACCCGACATCTAGTTTCTGAAAAAAACCCGACACCCGACACCAGTTTTTGGACCAAAAACAGGCAAATTTTTGCTCATTTGCATCATTAGTGCAATTTTTTGGCTCAGGTTACTGAATTCAAGTTTTTTCACACGAAATAGACACCAAAATGTCACATTCTGCGTCTTCGGAAACATTTGGTCCGAAGAAAATTTTCTCTCAAAATTCTTCTCTCAGCAAAACTGATGTTTTGAACCGTAAGTGTCGGGTGTCGGCTGTCGGGTGTCGGGTCCAAAAAAACCCGACACCCGACATCTGGGGGTAGCCGACACCCGACACCCGACACCTACACTTTTTTGGCACCCGACACCCGACAGCCGACACCCGACATCTCTCTAACCCTACCGAGGACTACGCACAAATGTTCGAACAAATCGCGATGCCTATAATCTCGGTCAATTTGTTATTTGTTCTTTTTCATTCGTTTCTTACAATTTGTTTCTTTTGTCAGTCATTTCTTTTTTTGCATTTCAGCACTGCACACGCACAAACTGCATCCTGATTTCGTTGCAAAGCGACAGTGAACCGGACCCCGTCGCTGTTGATCTGCTGGCCAGATGTTTCAATGGATGCACGTTTCGCAGAATGCTCTCCCGCTTGCATATTGGTTAGTTTCGTAAATTCTGTCAATGTGGTACAGAGACAGATACAGAGACATCTTATGATTTTGTCGGTTGTTATTTTTGTGACTAAAAATGGCCGATATCAAACTTGGTCTCTGCCTTGACCACGTGGACTTTCCGTTGTGATATTTCGACATTTACCAGCCTTCACGCTGGTCGAAGCTGATGACATTAGTAAATCTCGAAATATAATCATTATAAAAAAGTCCGTAACCATGGCAAGGCAACCCGGGGTTTTTCTTTTCAAAATTGTACACCAGCCATTGACCAGCAAATCTGAAAATTTACTGGCCACGACAACAGAAAGGATTACCCCAGCTCTAAACCTGGCTACTAACCTTCACAAATTTCGACAAATCTACTAGCCAATCGGAATTCTTACTGGCCAATGTCTGGTAAATTTGCTTAAAAACCCAAGTTTCATATACGTACAGGTTTTTCTTCAGCCGCTAAGCACCTTTCACCCAAAAAAAAAATGTTCTCAACGACTTCATCATTCCGTGTCTGCCGCCAGTGCATCGGCTGGAGGTCAACGTTCCGAACACGACCCAAATGTTCAAAGTTTTGGCTCAAAATCCACCCCTATTCATTCAATCGCTCAAAATGTGCAAAAAGTGGCTTCAATGATGCGGATTGGGATTTCGGTCCAACATGTGCAAATTTTTATGCTCGCTAAATCCGGCGACACTCGAAAATTTCGACTATGTCGATTCCAGAATCGGGGTGTTTCTGAGCGTGGATCGAGCGATTTTCGATCGAATGGCGTCCATATGTATAGCGAATCCGTTGACGAATTCAACGACCAAATTGAATGCGTCGTCATTTATTCGCTCATGGAGCGATTGGCCAGTTGTGAATGCATGCAGAGAGCTTCAATCGAAAGTGATCATGATCGAGATGGATATCTGGCGTTGGAAATACCGATCAAGGATTTTGTCGCAGCCATTCGCATTTATTGTGATTCCCCCAGAAAGCTGCTGGTGCTTGACATGGAGCTTGTTTGTCCAGGCGTTGGGCAGTCCCATGTAGACGATGTGGGAAATCAGTCCACGCATTCGTTTGCTGAAACTTTGATGTGTGAACTGCGCTCACAAGTTGGTGTCGTCAAACGTTTTACCTCGCAAGAAATGAGTTTTTGTGTCAACAACTGTGATGTCATGATTGGCAAACGTAATTGGTTTCGATAGCCTCCCCGTCTGGGATCTCTTTGTTGTCTATTTCCTCAAACTTCAAATTGCAAACATTGATCTACATCTATTACGCGGGTTCTTTATGATATTCGATTATTGAAACAAGTATTAAATTCCATTTCAAATATTTAAACGGCACCTGTTGAGAAAATATTTGTTGGCTTGCATAAAAGCGAATACCTCAAGTCATTGTAGTATTTTTTGTAGTATTTTTATTTGTCTCGTGTTGTCACCACGCCCGTCGTTGGGTTATCCTATTTTGGTATGTATCGTGTGCTCTCTTCACTTCTGGAAGTGAATTCACGCATTTGGTGCTTGATTTTGATGTGGTCCGTTTGTTTGTATAATACAGCGCAAGCCCTGACTATTTTAGTTTATTGTAACTCGTAGTTTATTTTCACTAATTTAGTGTTCTTTAGTGCAAAACATACACTTTTAGCGTCAAATCTCTAACATCGACCTGTGGCGAAAACATGAAACCACCGGATCGACCAAGGAAGCGTCCACTTCGGTACGGCGTTGACTATTGTACTGACGACGAGAAACGCTTTCACGTGCAACATGACAATACTTGCAAGGTTAGGTTTATGGTTTTTACGTTTGAAATAAATCTCGGTCAGGGTTTCGGAGAAATAAAATAATCGGGAAATAATGCAAAACTGTTGATTCGTTTTGCTGTTCTGCACCTAGTTTTATCGCAAACTAAAGGCTACGCAGATCCCGTCATCGATGTTGCACGGTGACCCAACGGCCACAGTGACGATGGCCACAATTTTCAAGTACCTGCCGAGCACCAAGGACAAAATGGCGTGTCGTCGCGTGTGTCGTGCGTGGCGGGACAAAGTGCACACTGACACGGCATGGATGCATGTTCGCGAAGTTTATATCGACAGCTCCAAGGTATAAGTGTGTGCATCATTATTACACGTGATTGTATTGGCGACCAACGTGTTGTAAACTTCGAAATTGTCATTGATGTGCAGCTGTTCCGCATTGATTTCCAGTCCACCGACGAATCTCATCTGTCTCACAAACGATGGCGGAGTGGTGATGAGAGTGATACCGATTATGAGAGTGATACCGATGATGAGAGTGATACCGATTATGATGGACATGCTTTGGTTGTTCGCTTGGATAATCGCAAGCTGTCCGTCAACTCCGACATGTTCGATCGTGTTGTGATGCGTCTGCTGCAAGTGAGTTGGGGTTGATTGTATTGTTCGTGCGCATCTTTCTGTGTGAACAATAATTTTGAGCGTCACTTCATAACATGAGATTTACAGCACTGCGGTCGTGTGCGTAGATTGGAGATCTACAACACAAACAGTACTTTGTACGCCATCGAGCAGCTCGCCACGTCATTCCACAATCTGCCGTTCTCCAACAAACTGCGTGAACTGTGTGTCGGTGGTGAGTGCTCTTTTTCCATTAATAAACTGACTGATTGTTATCTCTGTCATTTGCCT
>JASAMV010003472.1:0-23601 GCA_030248065.1 Rhynchonema sp. JSB1_4
GGTGGTAGTCGCGTGGCGATGTCATGCGAGCAGATGACGTTGGCTGCTGCGATCGGGGTCGAACAGATCAGTGCACAAATGGCGACCAGGTAGATAAACGGCATCATGTGAGGAGCTCCTTTGTGACCGCTGCTTGATGACGATGCAGAAGTGCCCGGCTGATTGCTCGATGGTGCCGCTTCTTCAGCTTGATCTTGGGCGTTGTTGTAGTCGTCGTAGTTCGGTTGAAAGTAGTCGTTGTCATGAGAAGAGTTATAATCGGCTTCGTGTTGTTCTTCCGCGCTGTTGTAGTACGAATTGAAGTGTGAACCGTCGTTGTCGGAATAGTATTGATCGTAGTAACCGTAATCGTCGTCGTGGTTGTCGTATTCAGCATAACGGCGTCCGTCGTTGGTTGCGTTCTCATTGTAGTCGTCCGAAGCTGGCTGGCGATGACTGACGGCAACTGCGTTGACGTTCCGATAGTGGCCACGTGACATTCCAGTGCCGGGAATGAAACGACCGCGTTGTTGACGGAAGCCACGTGGTGAACGTTGATATCCACGGAAACCTCCACGATGGTGTTGCGTGGCGTTGGCGTTGTAATGGCCGTTGTTGTGGTACGGTTGACGAGGTGGTTCACGTGGCGAGTTGGGCGGATTCGATTGCCAACGTGTGCGTGGGTCGTTGTTGTATTGACGTGGTTGGGCGTTGCCGGGACGATGATGAAGCGATCGGCCACGGATCGGACGCATGCTTGATTGACCAAGGTCTTGGTGATAGCCTGGGGTTTGTTGATCGCCAAATTGTGGGCAAAGTCTGCCAATATGCCCGTAATCGTTACATCGATAACACCTTCGGTCATCGTACGTCCCCTGGGGTCGCATTGCGAGTTCTCGAATCGCGTTCACGAGATCGTGGTCGGTGTTGCGTCGACGAGGTATCGGGTTGGTTTGTTGTCGGGATGGTTGAGATCGACCGGATCGAATCACTGATGCGACGTTGGTTGGTAGGCTGTCGTCACTTTGAAACTGCTCCCAGTCGAATAGCTGTCTGCTGAGTCTCCAGTAGACCTTGGCAGATTTTGGTTGCTTGTCCTGAAGTAACAGCAGGTGGAGTTTGTCCTGGTATCGTTTTGGCAAACCGAGCAGGAACCGACTGGACAATTCGGAGTCGACCTCTTCTGACGTCTTGTTCGGGTAAGCCTTGCTGGCCAGCGCGATCAGTCGGGTGTAGTACGAGTCGACGGACTCGTTCGGCTGTAGTTTGATGTTGGCCAATTGAATCTCCGCGTAGAGTGGTTCCTGCGCATTCGAGAACACGGACAGCAGGTGTTCTTTGAGTCGTGGCCAGCTCGTCTGTATCTCCAGGGGTTGATTGTGGATGAACGCCGTTGCGTAGGCGACCGGTATGAATCGTGGGAGATTTCGCCAGCGGATCTCATCCGTCCAGTTAGAAGCATTTCCGCATCGATCGAATATCGTGAGAAAGTCTTCGATGGACGTTTTGCCATCCCAGACGGGAGGTTCGGCCTTTGGGTATATGACCCTTTGTGACGGCGGCTCGGAATCGGTCATTGTGCTTTGATGTTAGTGTAACGAAAGAAGTTGAGTGTTAAAGTAATTTGAAACAGAGGCTGGCCTGAGTTAAGTTATGTTACTAGGGAGAGGGTGCTGCGTTCTTTTAGTGTTTCGTTGACTGAAATTAAAGTTTGAAAGTCAACAGAGGATAACAGATGCTGTTTGTACGGTAACTCAATAAGTCGGTGTGGAAGATCTGAAAATTTACAAGTGATCAATGACGAACACAATCAGACGGACAGCTGAGTGGGCGCGTCACGTGAACGTACGTGGGGCGGACAACGACTATAAATGATCACAACATGCAGCAGTGTTGCGTTTGAGTCCGGTGCTGTATAACGGACGATATTATGTGCGCATGTGCAGTAAGATGTTACTGGTATAACTGATGTTATATGTTAGGCAACGCAGGGATCTCCAACCAGTTTTGTAGGTTGACCGTATAGGCTGAAGTGTGTGGATGTCGTGTGCGTGACAGTTAAGACGACGCTTTAGTTGATACTTTTATTGTGGTCGAAATTTGTAGTAATCACATGGATTAGTCAGATAGCAATAGGACAGGAGAAGATGTACTACAATACGATATGTGTAAAGTTTTGATAGTATGGGATGTGGAGCAGAAAGAGAGAGACGGTAACTGGCGGCAAGAAATGTGTTCTTAGATAGGGAGGAGTTGGGTGACGGCAGTGAGCGAAAACTGCACTGCGGTGTTGTGAATAAGGTTGTTATAGAATTATGTGCGCTGGGTTGTGTGAACCAGCGCGGAAATGTGTGGTCGGTCCGAACTGTTCAAGGTCACTGTGTGAAGTATGCACACAGTACGATGTTTGTGCGCGAGCTGCGGCAACGTATGCAGTTACGAGAAACGTTTAAATGTCACGCAAAAATAGAGAAAAGACCAATTAAATGAGTTATAAAAATCTACTTAGGGCCAAAATTAGTTGTTGCACTCACGAGAGCGAGGTGACGGCACAGCACACGGTCAGAGAATGTTGTGCGTTGATTGGTGTTGATTGTTCGTTCGACCAACACGTGAGGAGGATTGACGGCTGCGTTTCGAGTTCGAAAGTCGGTGAGGAGGTGTGACGCTTTAGGGAGTGTTCGTGAGAACGACGAGTGATGAGCGCTGGTGCGTGTGTTGTTGTTGAACAACGATGGTTGACGCCGGGGCGGAGTCCACTTAGGAATTTGCACGAAGAGCCACGAAGTATGAACGTGTATGCCTGATCAGGGCAGGTGTCACGGAGAAGCGCGCGAGCCACGGAGTCCACGGAGTACCACGAAGTCCACGGAGTTCCACGAAGTCCACGAAGTCCACGAAGTACCACGAAGTCCACGAAGTACCACGAAGGCCACGCAGCGACAGAGGAGGGCGGACTGGTCGTGCGTAGGATTTGCCGATGTGACTGCTGTGTTGTTTGTTGGGTGGAGTGTGTGAACGTCGGCTCACCAATTTGTTAGAATACCCAATTCGATTGATTGATAAATTTATTAATTAACCTCAATTTGTATGGGTAAAAACCGATTATTAAGCTTGGGTGATGTTTCATACAATAATACAATAAAGGAAAACACAGAGAAGGCATTAATTTACTTAGGCGCGCGTGCGCGGCATAGTGCATGCTGACTGACTGCGTCAGAGTGACCAGTCAGTCAGGCCAAACGTGCGGTGTAATGCAGTGTGCATGTGTGTGTGCGCGCTGCGTTGTTGGCGGCTGATACAATAATAATGATACAATAAATACAAGATTGGTATATTCCTCACAACTTTGCTACCTTCATGATGGTGTAAAAGTGGTTCCCTCCCCTTACAGCAAATGAACAAACTTGCCTGCGAAGTTGAAACGGCCAATTATTAAAAAGGTTTCCTCTCCAAATCGTGAAAATTTGGCATTTTGGTAATCGGTCATGGGCGCGCTACACAATTGAATTTTGAAAACTCTCCATCTGAACTGCTGAACTTCCTTGCAGAACAACATATCGAAACGTTGCCGGTGAAAAGTCCCGACTTCCTCACTGTTGCACCAGTAAGTGTTCGTGTGTGGTATGTGTTGTGCTGACCTTTTCAGTTTGCACATATAGCCCGCAAATTCAGGTGAAAACAGTCGGCAGCGTGTCGGACATAGCGGCGATGTTCGAAAAACTACAAGAGGAGAATGAGCGAAAACCATCAAAACCTGCATTGAATCTGGACGACATATCACAGTGGACTGATGTGTCGGAACTGTGCAAACTGGTTAGCTGGCATTGGATATCGTCGTGGCAAACCACACAAAAACTGTACCGTTTTCAAGTACGTTTTCAAATCCGAAGTCGTTCTTGCGCGCTTGCTTCAGTTCAGCGAAACGGCGGATCCAAACGAGAAACAAGCCATCCGGGACCGACTGGAAAAGTTACGCAAAGATTTCAGCCCAAGTTAGTCGCGCGCCGCAAGCACACAACACAAGCATGCGGTTGAACCTGAAAACATCCATCGAACTCTAACAACCATCTTACTGATTTTTATCAAACCTCCACCGCAACATATGCCAATGAACTTGCCTGCCAAAATTGTTATGTGCCTGTTGTACATTTGTCACCAGGGTTGAAAAAAAAATTTTTTTATTAGAGCACTGTTTTTTTAAAAAAAACACAAAAAAAATTATTTTTTTTTGAAATTTTTTTTTAATTAAAAAAATTAGCGCAAACGTCGTTTCAGGTGAAATGGAGGCGCTACACAAAATTTTTTGAAAACTCAAAATTTTTCGTCACGTGACCCCTCACGTGGGGATCATCAACGCACGTACGAAGGCGATTCGGTTATTCTAGCAGGATCTGAACGTAACGTGGACTGTACACGACTATTTTATCTATCAGTGTTTGTCGGTAGTATAAATATCACGCGGACGTGGGGGTGACTGCGTAGATTGTCGCAGGATACTAAATTTCACGTGCCAAACATAGATGATAATGATTCACCGACAATAGGAAGCGATTATCGTTTATGTATTGTAGCTGGTAAAGTTCTGATCAAAGGAGCGATGTGCCGGAGAATGCCAAATATGCTCCTCCAAAAAGCCGCCACTGGAAACAAATTAGTTGTTCTGAATAAGCGCGCCGCATCTGCAGACATTTTTATTCATGTCTCACATGCTTATACAAAGTGCGGGCATATTTGGGAAATTGATTGAAACCTCATATTTGATGTGAATCCTAAGCTAAGCCCCCAGGGGGCGTACTTGGCGTTCTCCGGTACCTGAATTCTCCAAATAGAGCCCCTGTGAATGATGCTCTCATGACACTGAATGAAATGAAAAGTTTCTGTTCATGATCCTGCGCCAGTATACGTACACTTATATGTACACATGGTGCCTTGCCTATTAGTTTCCATACGTTCTGTATAACACCGTTTCACAGATTGGTGGGGCTACAATATAGAAAACTATGGTGCCGAGGAAGCATGCACTGACTTATCATTTAAAAAAACTGAGGTCCATCACTTCTTTATGAGTCATTTTGGCGGTCAAACTAAGCGCCGCAAGCGCGATTTTGGGAAATTTGACCAAACTTAGAAAAAAATTTCAAAAATCTATGCCTCAAAAAGGCCATTTTTGGAAGAATTAGGCGATCTTGTTTTTCCGAAAAAACTCGTGTTTTTAATTAAAAAAAACAGAATATCTGGCTCTTCAAAAAAAAAAAATTTTTTTTTTAAAAAATTTTTTTAGTTAACCACTGTTTTTTTTGAAACAACCCTGTTTGTCACTGATGTGGAAGATATAGTGCCTCTATTGATACTGATATAGTCTGTTTTGTGTGTGATTTTGTGGTTTAAAATGGCCATGGGCGGGAAAAGTTGTGCCCCCGAACCTTGTGGCATGAGCTCGTTTGTTGGAAGAAGGCCGCATCAGGCTTTGGGGATCGAATAACATGTCTCGCCTTGCCGCCTTTCTGACTTAAAAATTAGGCATGCGCATGACATTGACCCAGCTTGATGCGGCTGATCCTATCCTTCTTTGTTTATGCATGTTGAATGAAGTTTGACAAAAAAACGTTTTTGTGAATAATAGCACGACAAATACAACGGGAGATTCATGAGCGGATGGACACAAACCCTGGACTATTTACACATTTCAGTCTATTTTTTCATTGGAAATAATGATTCCCGGTGAACAGCTCATTTTTTAGGCGAAGACAAAGAATTTATGGCATATTATAATTAGGCTGAAAAGCCGGATCATTTAGATTTTTTATTGAAAACATCTTGTTAGCTCAGGACAGCTGATTTGTTCAGTGTCGCATGCACCGTTGTTGGGATCCGGTATCAACACAAAATATGGCAACATTGTATACTGACAGCATCTTGTCACCCAAGTTGATACGCATTGGCATGTGATGTCACACGATCAATCCTGTACTATTTTACCTAAAGTTCTGGTCGCATGGAAATGGCGTCGTATGGCCGTCGACGTGAGTCCCCCCTGTCCTGTGCTACTGTATATTTCGGCATGCAGACCCCCAAAGGTTACATTACATAGAGGGTGTCTCAAAAGTACATACTCCATCGCTTTTATTTGCATGTCAAAATTGTTCTTATTGTTTTTATTCAATGTTACAGTGGCTGGTTTTTAATGGGTTGTATGGCACAATGGAATCTTCCGGCGATTCTGCGTATGATAATGACACACTCTGCCTATGTATATCGCTTGTCTGATGTTTCAAGACCACTTTTCAGAATTTGTTTGCTCCCTGTCAAATCTGTTATTTCCCCTTGATGCTGAAAGTGGCGCCACCAAGCATCACAAAGTGGCAGGCAAGTGGCGTATGGACGAGTTTCGTGCTTTTATTAAGCGCCAAAGATTCGATTGTGCTGTAGATCAACACACTCTAACAGGCTGTAACAGTTACTTTACCACGACATGCAAATAAAAGTGGCAGGGCAGGGTATAATACTTTTGAGACACACTCTATACATACCATTTTTAACCGTCATCTTGACACCTGCGGTCAACTCAAACACGTTATATAACCCATTTGTGCATCTCAGGGTCACGTGGTAATCTGATGAGCGCCAAACCGCCCAAACAAGACTCACTGCCCAAACGTGACACGTCGGTGAAGGCTCTGGCCAGCAAATTTTCGGCGATGATCGAAACGAATCGGCCCGCGAAAGCGCAGAAAAAGAAATCGGCCGCCAAGAAGCGCTATGAAAAAGTGGAACGATGCACGGACGTCGCGAAACTGAAAAGAATGGTGCGTGCTGTGTTGTCCACTTTAACCTTGATTTTACAAGTTTCGTGCGCAAGACCACCCACCGCGTATGATTGACACTCCAGATGGCAGAAAATATCAATTACAGAGACACGCAGATAAATATGTACATACTGTATAGTTTGATTGACATCAAGTTTTGTTTCAGTTCCAACGCTCGTTCGACTCTGACGAGAAGCAGGCGATCAGGAACCAGCTGATTGAATTGCTCGAAAACAACCCGGTCACAAGCACGTCGGAGACGACTGACACGCTGGACGCAGGTGATTTCGCAGCTGGCAGAATAGTGAAACATTCTGACGTGGCTGCTGATTTGAGAAATGTTACACGTTGAAGAATGCAAAGTGGAGCATGATGATTTTGTCTTTCTATTCGTTTTGAACACACGCCACCTTCGAAATCGGGCTCGTGTTGGTGTAGCTTGCCTTTACAATGATATGGTGCCACAAGGACACTTTGTCAAATTTGGCGCTGTTGTCATTGCACAACAGCAGCAGTCCGTTGAGGTTCCGAGTTGCGAGACATGCGACCCTATCAACTTCGAAATCAAGTCCAAGGACTTGGTTTGGGCGTTGGAGAGAGTTGGCGAGGCAAATTTTGGTTCAGCTGTATTCTGTGATAGAGTGGGCCCACTAATATCGACTAGCTGTTTATTTGGTGCGGGAAAACAACTTTACGCTGATCGAAATTAGTGTGACAACTCCATCATAAAATACAGCTCATCAGCTGAAGTTTGTTCAAGCCGCCAATGGACTTCCCTTCAGAGTTGTCACGGCCCATGGTGCATTCGGAAAGCAACCAACATGTATGTACACATAGGTACGCAATAATCAGGACCGGTATGCAACTTTGCCTGCATACGAGTCAGAGTTGACGTCGAAATGTCTTTGCCCATCTGCATACACAACGACTGTAAGCCAACTTGCCAATTGTCAATTGGCTGTGTGGCAGTTATTCACATCAATACCGCTCATGGTCACAGATGGGTGTGTCCGTAAAATAATTTTGATACGCGAATGAAATTCAAACCTATTCCCGACAAATAAAATGGTGTAAACTTGTCGCGGTATTTTCTTTCAGAACAATCTGACAATCGACGGCTGAGCGAGCCACCGGACATGAAACATCGCGTGACACACGACCGCGGTGTGGAGGGGCGCGAGACAAAGTCCGACAGTCCGAATGACCCACCGAAAGGTGAATGGAATAACCAAGTTGCACAACAGATACATACTACATACGTGCATTTTGTGCCAAGATTTTGGGTTTCACATCAAACACATAAGTGGTATGTTATATCTGGGACCCAGCTGTGTGTGGGTATCATTCGAGACAGACATGTCAGAGGGACAGACCCGCGTGTTGCAGTATGCGCCTGTCTGACAAAAGTGTCTATAATTACCGGTAACAACAGCAAACCACTCACAAACATTCTTTTTTGTCTTCCTCCTTTGACAAATTTTCAATTTGCGTTCCTCTTTCTCAGTGTTTGTTGTATTGCTTCAAGAAGCCCGCTTAAAGCTGGCGAAACGTTGCAAGTAAATTGCTGTTTATGTGGTAACGCGTGTCTCAACTGTCACAACAAACACATTCTTATTTGTTAATTTTTTGAAATGGAAAGGGGGATGGAATCGTTTCTGTTAACTCTTTAGACCCTATTTGTAGTCTTGTTGAAACATTAACGACCCTCCGATTGTTGGAGACCGAAAGTTCGTATTATTTATCGATCGCCATTAACACAGAAGCATAGACGTAGACGGCAGGTTGTTTGATGTTACATGAATGATAATATAAGGCACGTGGGTAAAAACCATTTGACGGCGCGCGTCACATTTCTACGGTTTTTATGGGTGCCCACTGTTGATCATGGTGTGATTTTTAAGGTTTTGTCAGCTGACTCCGGGATCTGGAACGAAGCCAAACAATCTCCTTCTTAGATTATTTTTGATCGCCAAATCTGGTCATTTACCATGCATGAAGTCGTTCTGGGGTTAACTGCGGATTGTGATCCAAAGTACATAGATTGCGTGTTGAAAAATCGACTATCCAAAAATGATCGGATCGGACCGTTCTGCCTTGGTCACGTGACTTTTTTGAATTAGGGATATTAAAAACTTTCGTCATATAGTAAATTTATAATTTCGTTGCCTCATGCATTCTTACAGACGCAGGAAAACTCCCGTTCGAAGTCGAAACAGTAGCAGGCAACAAACTCAACACACAGGCAACAAGCCACGCAGCTGGCTTGTTTGCGTTTCAGTCACACAAGCTGTGTGTGTCAGCTGCGTGGCTTGTTCACCGTGTGTTGAGCTTGTTGCCTGCTTCGACGTCGAACGGGAGTTTCCCTGCGTCTGTAAGAATGCATGAGGCAACGAAGCTAGAAATTTACTATACCACTAATTTCGACCATAAAAGCGGGGATTTACTATACCACTAATTTCGACCATAATAATAACGGGGAGCGCACGTACATTCGAAAATCCTTTGTGAACAAAAAAATGGCTTTCGTCGACTGGGGCTCGAACCTTGGTCCTCCGCCTAACCGGGGCATTTTTTTGTTCACAAAGGATTTTGGAATGTACATTCGCTCCTCGTTATTATTCAACATCGTCTGCTGTCAACAAGCAAACTCACCCATTGTTTTATTTTAAACGTGAGAGCACAAGCGTCGTCCAATTTTATGTACTGTATATGCTTAAGCGATCGTTTAAAAAGTAAAAATAAAAATGTGGCACAGTATGGTCCGTCCATCAGCTCATGTCACTTTGTGATGCTGCTGGCCGACCTGTTCCCTTCCTCCACGTTCTGATGAAAGAGAAATTGAGTTTCCGAAAAAAATTATTTTTGCTCCTAAATTGCTGTTTTTGTGAAATCGACGTGTTTTATCGATTTTAATTTATAATTTAATTTTTAATTTGATCGAATTCAATAATTTTCGACGCATTCTATTATTTTTTCAGTTTTTTTTGCAAAATCGCCCACACTCAATTTCTCTTTCATTAGAACGTGGAGGAAGGGAACAAACCAACCAGCAGCAACACAAAGTGCCATGAGCTGGTGGATGGACTATACACCATGCACGCGTGGCCCAATAAGTATACGTGACCCAAAAGGTTCACTGGCCCAAAAAGATACATAACCAGCGGTGTTCCGTAACTTGAACGGTGCAGCCAAGTATGTATGTATGTCTCGTTTGGTAAGATGTCATCTTCGCGCATAAAAAATGTATACATATCCAGCTTCGCATAAGAGCAACTTTTATTCGGTATGAAAGGCAGATCGGGAGCTAAAATGGCGCTAAAAAATATCCAACCACCACATAGAGGCTTCCACCACAAAGAGTGTCACTATAAAGAGGGCAGACTGTATGTGGTCTTCCAGAGTCGATTGACGATCAACATCGTGCGGCAGTCCGAGCAGGTCGTCGACATTCGGTGGGATCGAGACCGATGGCGAGTCCAACCGAGAGCGTCACGCCGGCCGCATCGAGTACGTGGGCGACGAGCAGCGAACATGGCAGCAGCAATGGTGGCGCACAAACGGGTACGTCACGATCAGCAAATAGCAAAAATTATATTAAAAAAGTGTCGTGCGTGCGTAGTGTAAAGGCAAACTACACCAACATGAGCTCGATTTCGCAGCTGGCAGAATAGTGAAACATTCTGACGTGGCTGCTGATTTGGGAAATGTTACACGTTGAAGAACACAAAATGGAGCATGAGGATTTTCTCTTCTATTCGTCTTGAAATCTAGACACCACCTTCGAAATCCGGCTCGTGGTCATGTAGTTTGCCTTTATACGTGCCAACATGTATAGGCATGTTTGGTCTCTCAGACCGCCAGGCGCCGATGGTGTGGTGAGAATGAGATGTCAGTGGTATATCATATGTTGGCCAATTCAAACGGTATTCCCAACAAGACAATCCATCACTTCAGATCAACCCACCGAGGCATCGGAGACTGAGACTCCAGACTTAATCAACAAGACCGATGTGCCAGATACCGAGCAAGCTGCGAAGGAAAAAGCCGACCGGAATGTTCAAAAAGAGGACCCCGAAGGACGGCCACTGATTCAGGCGCGGATTTCGGAAAGTCCGATGGGACAAATTTTGCCGAAATCACCTGTTGCCGGCGGTGCTGCAGTAGAGACAGAACGGACGAAGACGTCGTCGCAAGGACAATCGGACACATTTGTGGCGTCGAGCGATGCAGGGGCGGAAACGAAACCAGCAACATCAGCGGACCATCACAATGCGCATCGCGGCAAACTCAGAAAAGCAACTGAGCAAGACATATCCGAATGGGGGGATGATTCAGATATCAGTGGTAAGACAGAACAAGGGATTGATAAAACCTGAACAAGCGGGAATACCAGCAGCTTATTGCACACAAGGTTAATTTACTCGATCGGTGTTCTCATGTTGTCTACAGCGATTGCTGTCGTTGTTTGGTTTGTTTGATGTGTGATTTGCATCCAAAGTTGGTCTGCAGTCTTTTGCAGTTTCCTCAACACGAAGAAGATGCTATTCCATCACGTTTCTCCTCAAATACTATCACGCATGAAAATCTCAGCCCAAGACATTAGTCTTGGATGTATCTTGTTGATTACCAATCACTCTTTCAGGAAAGCCGAGCAGCGCTGCAAAGAAGCCATCGATTACGTTGAACAATACAACATACGGTGAACAACAACAACAACAACAGCTTATCCTACCACATGAAGAGCAGCAGCAGCAGCAACAGCAGCAGCAGCAGCAACAACAACAACAACAACAACAACAACAACAACAACAGCCTATCCTATCACATGAAGAACAACAACAACAACAGCCTATCCTACCACATGAAGAACAACAACAACAACAGCCTATCCTACCACATGAAGAACAACAACAACAACAGCCTATCCTACCACATGAAGAACAACAACAACAACAACCTATCCTACCACATGAAGAACAACAACAACAACAGCCTATCCTACCACATGAAGAACAACAACAACAACAGCCGATCCTACCACATGAAGAACAACAACAACAGTCCATCCTACCCCATGAAGAGCAGCAGCAGCAACAACAACAACAACCACTACTACCAAATGAAGAAGAACAACAAAAACAGCAGCAACAACAACAACACGGAGAACAGCAGGCCTCCCCCAAGACCCCGCCAGCCACCGACCTCACCGATCTGACGAGAAACGGTGGCACGACAGGCGGTGGGGACGCCCAAGCCAAAGGGGACAGGCGGGCACAATTTGGTTTGGCCGACGACAGTGACGACGGAGGGAACCAAGGTTGGCTAGCTTGACCGGTCATCTCTCACGCCAACTTCTCTATTTCTCGAACATGGGCGAGGAGTAAAAATGTTGGCTGTGTAGTCCAACAACAACTAACGCAGGCAGTATGGCAGTCAAACTGCCTGATCCGTAAAGCGGAAAACGTGCGCGCTCGCTTCAGACATGAAATTGGAATGGTTCGACTGGGGTTACGGTAGCAAGCAAAAAACCGCGATAGAAAGAAGGAGAAAAAGAAGTGGCCAAAGCATGAATTTTTCTGCATAACTACACAAATGAAAGCAATCATTTGAAGTGGCTGCCAGCCAAAAATTAAAAAAAAACTTTTTGAAGGCACCGACGCGTTGAATAAGCCGAGTCTGAAGGTGAAGAAGAAGAAAGAAAAGAAAAAAATGTCTGCGAACTTCCGGTCTAAAACCGGGCAAGCTTATCACTGGATTTTCCGCTTTACCAATCAGGCAGTGTGGCTGCCATAAATTCTGCGTTAGCAGTTGCTGGTCTATAATTGATGTGTGGTCAACAGAACTCAAAGTCGTCACCTCAAAGCAGCAGTGAGTGACTGCAAGTGCACCTTGACTTTCGGATGCCTAATCGCCACGCTGGTGGATCTGTGTGGCGAATTCGAATATCATTCCGGGGTCATTCCTCACCGGGCATTCGGGGTGAATTGACAATCTGAGTTGACCACATATTCAATTCAATTAGCCAAAAAGTTGATCATTCAAGAACAACCTGAAGTTTTCTTTGTTTCAGCACAACCAATGGATCCAGCACCGACCGGCCGATTCCCAAAGCAAGGACTGAGCGGTGCAGAAACGTTTCCTGTCCAGAAACGCGGTGTGCCCTGGCGACCACGCAAAGATGGTGGGAATGTTCCAGTTTTATTTTTTTCATCACTTTGGAGTGTTTGCTCCTTAGTATCAGGGTTTGATCTTGAAACATCAGTTTAGATTCGAACAATGACTCGTCAGACGACAGCGGGCCGACAACCAGCGCGCGAACATTTGCCGGAGCTTTTGCAGACAGAAAAAAGAAACGAAAAGCGAAGGAACCGAGACGCGGTTACGACAAAAGTATGTATATACCATACATTGCTCATTACCGCTGGTCAATACTCGGTACAAGTATGTACCTACACTTCGCTGACGAAGCTGGTCAGATCAGTGAATGATCCGGTCAGGCTTAGACCAGCCCCCGACACTGGAGGCAGAAAAGTGTACCGGACTGAACGGGACCAATTCATAAATCAGCGCAATTTTTTTGAAATACCTCGACCAGAGAACCTTTCCAACGTAATTCCCAGCAAGCAAAGTAACGTTTATGCTGTCAGTTAAATGCACTGCCATGCTTGTATTCCATAGTCGACATATCATATTGTTCTTTCAGCGCCGATCTCATTGACCGGCAAACGCGGGCCAACCGACTCGGCTCCGTTGGGTGCATCACGCGCTGAGCGCGAGCCGCGAGAAATCGCCGACCCCGAACACGTTATGTGGCAGCGAAAATACATGTCGATCGACGTGGACGAACCATCTTCCAGCCAGACACAGGCACGACCGCCGGTGGCCTTCCGCCGACAAACAAGTCTGCCGGAATTCGGTATGTCCATCTGCTGCATGGAGACCCGCCACGTCACACGTGACATGGGCCGGTATGCACTACATATACTTGTATTGTTGCGCATGTCGCAGCATAGTGAGCAACAAATGTTGCTATTTTGTGAGCGAATATGCCGTAGATTTCACAATTTTTCAAAAAAACTCATTCAAGACTCGACCGGCTAAAAAAGCTAAAAGTGCATATCGGCTTAAAATTCGGCACACTTTTTTCAAATACATTGTGTGATTGTGAGGGTGGAATGTGCCTGAATATTCGATGGGGTTTGTTTTCAGTTCGTGGTGCATGAAAAGACATAATGGGTATACAATTATTGACTATTCTCAGGGCACATGCACACAGGTTTCGAACCAGGTGGATCAGAGTGCCCGTCTGAATTTTCAAAATATTTTTGTAATAACATCGTATTGCGGCTTGCCCCGGTCCCAAGTTTGATTTTCCAAGATGCGCGTGTGTGACACACACACTTTTCCAACGATCTGCACCAACACAATGGGAGACTAACTTCAATCATTTTAACCATCACAACAACCCCCTAGAGTGTCTTACTTGCAGACCCCCTAACCCAACAACTCAGCAGGAAGAGCGTTCTGGACCCGCTCAAATTTCCTTACTTATCCGAGAGGCACATGAGCAAGAAACGAGCTGTGATACCCGTGAACGACTGGGTTGAATCGTGGAGTCTCATGCCTGGTGCGTAGCTCATACGTTCGTTCCGCGTTGGTTGTGAATGCAATTGAAGAGAACATTTTTGTCTTCTTTGGGGCTTCGCAAAAATGCTGTGTTCGAACACTATTATATACATTTTTCATGTTTTTCTCACGTGCGCATGCATGACAAAGGTTCATACCCCTAGTTAATCCAGATTCAGCGATTTGAGATTACTGATAATCACGAATGCTCATAACTTTGATTGCATCGCGGCTGTTGCTGGTCACACCTTGCAACATGTTTGCTCAAATGTCTCCAAAAACTGCATGTTTCCATTATTTTGGATTGCATACCATATAAATGTTCGACAAAACTCCAACATTGTCAAAAATAACCAAAACGCACCCAAATATACTCAGACCCAGCCGGTGATCCAGTCAAACGTATAGCCAGCTCGCCAAATTTGGGTGACTCCAAGCAACAACAACAGCAGCGATTTCCCGCCATCGAAGTTGACACGAGTCAACGTTGCGAACCGACGGCACTCACAAAAATCGATCCAATCGGGGAGGAGAGTGAGCGCAGCAGCAGTGCTTCGTTGTTGTGAACCATGGATGGGCACTACTGAAGCTCGGCCCCAGTGCTCGTTTGGGCCCTGTATAATAGCATAGATATTGGTCGCACAATAACTTTATAAGAATTGGTCAATTTTTTTTCCTGATTCGTAAAGAGGGAAAGTGACGGGGCAATGACGTTGCGTTGCGTGATCGCACACAAAGCCTGTAGTAAAGGGAATGTTTCAGACCTGCGGCAACGTGGTTGATCTGCAATATTATTTTCAGCTGAAAATGTTTTGTGAGAATCACAAATAGCACAGTGGTTAAGAGTGACTGAACTTGAAAATCAGGATCGATTTGATGAATTCTTATATGGTCATTGTGCTACCAATACACACACCACGCTTACTATGGGCCAAAGCCTTTTGATAAACCACCACGATGGATGGGCTTTCATAGTGCGAATCAATATTGTTCAAAGCTGTATAATACGCAACCCAAGCTTTGTCGTGTTGAAAATGAGATGATAGCACTGTTGTCATCATTGCGTGAAACATCAATGAGCCAGCGTGCGTTACTTACTACATATTGATGCTTTGGACGGCCACAATTTTTAGATTGGACCATGTTGAAGCACCATCCACCGTGCATCTACTCTTAAGCTGCAATGATGGAGATTGTTTTTGGCACTGGTACAAAGCACAGATTGTAGATTATGTGTCGGTTGCACTATTTTTTAATAAAATTCTATTCGATGCTTAGTTTAACTATAATTGTTCTTTCTCGCATTATAATTCCTACTGTCTTATTCAGATGTGTGAATATGAATACCCATTGCAAAACGAAAGTTAACAGACAACGTCAACAAGAAATCAAGGCATAAATTGAACAATATAGCTTTGAAAATAAAAAATAATCACAAAATCAAAATCGGCCGGTTGTTGTTGCAGAAATCTCTGCCTATTTTGTTTTTTGTGCGGATCCAAAAGTACAACAGCTTCTATGTGGACCAGAGATCAAGGGCCAACCGAGATAACGGAGCTAACTAACCGTCTAGACGACTATATTGCGAGAAAAGCAAAAAAAATTTGGAGCAAATGCCCAACTGGAAAATCTTGCACTCCGTGAAAACCAAAACACTGTCCTGTCCAGCTAAAGAAGACAGCAATTCATGTACTGAGCAACGATAAGGGAATAGAATCAATGAACAGCCCTGAATATGACACAGGATGACAACAGACAATAGCAATCGCCGTTATGAAATATATGTAGATCTCGTTGGACTAAAGGTTTATGTTTTCTACGGTTTTCTGATTGTATTTGGAGAAAAATATTTTCCCGTATTCGTATGAAGCGATCATGATGGAACAAGCAGGCGCGACACGGACAATGCGCGGCGTGAAACCTGCAAAGCACAAACAGACATGTAATCCAACTGGTGAGAATCGTGGCGTTGTCGCTCGTTCTATTGTACCACATTTTTATTTGCTGATATCCTTGAATCACTAATTTCGACCGACTTTACAGTGATGAACAAGCTTAGTGTAAAGCAGAAGAAACCATGGGTAAACACTCTGACCGGCAAACAGTCCGCGTACGCCCTCCGTTCGGTAAATGTACTGTAGCAGTTTGATTGTGGAATTCGAGTTCGCCTCCGCTGAAAAATACGCGCACACCCATCGTCCGATAACAATTATGACCAAGTTTGAGAGAGTAAACAGCGGATTCCAACCGGCAAGACTTCGATGTTCACCAATGGCAATCTGTCTGTGCGTTTTCACGACGTCAAATGGCAAAGTAACAGCAGCAGCGATCTGCAAATATGCAGAAAATATGGTGCCCGCCATCCGTCTGAATCAACGAACAATAAAACACAAGTTCATAAAAAATAAAAATCACCAGAACGCACCGTTCCACCCAAGGCACCACACGCAAAGCTGATGGTGAAATTCGTGTCATTTCGTCCGAGCGCTTGTAGCACGCGCAACTTCGATAATTCATAGACGCCCCAGTAAATGGCTGAAAACATGTCGAATGAAATAAATGTAGAAAACAACAAACATTCTCATTTTTAACCGAGAAAGACCTACAACCGACCAACCAGAGAATGGTACATCCCTCCACATCATGGGCACCCAACCCTGCCACAACGCGCGTGGCCCGTTCTCCCGAGTGGCCATACGGACAGCGCGGAACACATCTGTCACCAAAACAGTAATCAATCATCTTCAATCGTCTAATCTTAACGCATTTCTGAACAAATCTGATGAGTCTATGAAAATGGAAACAAAAAAGCCGTTTACTAACAAACACCAACCATAGAAATGCATTTGTTGAGATTGCAGCTTCGTGCGCACCATTTCTATCGGGCTTATCAACGTCACCAGCACAACTGAAACATACAAGACATCTCATCTGTTGTTTGCAATGTTACACATGTCTCGAAATTCCGCGTATGGAGGACTAGACGGAACGGAACATTCCCGGACGTAATTCACGCGCGCACACGCGGAAATCTGGTCGATTGACTTGGAGCAAGTGAAGCAAGCTCGCACGGGCGGTGACTCCATGGGCTGGACTGGGTATAAACTTGGCCTACGCTTGTATTCACTGTACGCCAAAGCCCAATCATGAATCTAAACCCGTCGTGCAAAAATGTAATCCCAAACCCAATACAGCGTCACCCGACGCGAGGCGCCGATAGTGAACAGACCTCTCGTGCATGCGCCAGCCGTGACAGGCGCCCATACGGTATTGCCCCAACGTTGTCGCAGTGCGTAGCGCAAATTGTCGTACATGAAGAAATAGCCGATGGTTGCTGGCAGTGCCATCACTCTGAAGCATAGAAACTGATCACAAGTACAGACAGCACAATCATAAACAAACCAATGCAGGGTTATGGTGCTGGGGTCAAATCAAGTCGTCGAATCACATGTATTATTTCTGGCGCTCAGTTGGGGCTCATGTACTTTTATTGCTTGATTTGAGGACAAGAGTTTGTGACTCGATTTGACAACAGCACCATCAAAACCGCGACACATCACTCAATTTTTTGCGAACTGCGGAGGCGCATTTCGTTGAGTTTGGTTTGAGTCGGTGATAACGTTGGCGCACTGATTTGGACCAGCGTAAAACTTGTTCCCTCAACGCTCAATGAACAACTCAACACGCTGGTAGCAATTATTGCTGCATGCTGCGGCTCCATCGTAAAAACACGGCCCAGACAAGAAAATGACAAAAGAAGTGCAGGACTCGCACCGCCAAAAGTTGACATAATGGCTCAAAATTGTGTTGAAAGACCCCAGTACGCACAAGGTCGGTGACAGCCCGCTCCACAAGGACGTCAGTCCCTCGTATCTCGCAATTTTGACCAGAGCGTCCTGAAAACAAGCAGCTAATTTCAAGGCGTATTCACCAAACAAACATACTTTCAAATTCAACAACAGACCAACTAAAACCGAGACCGACCATGGTTCCAGTGAAATGTCTGCTCGGTCGGGCATACCACGGACAGCCCAGCGCGTGTCCGTTGGTCAGGGCTGCCGTGCCGCGCACGCACGTGTACAAATGGTCCATCAGACCATTGCTGCAGATGAAACACGAGCCTGGCGTGAACGGCTTGACTTGCGCTTGCAGACGAACTTTGACAACGTCGAGAGGCGTGACTGAAAAAGCCGGCTGCTTTGCAATCTGCAACGTACCTACGAGCCCTATATTTATTTCTGTATTTGCGCAGTGTTTTGAAGAACGAGTTATTGGTGTGGGTTAGGTGCACGCATCTGCATCACAGTTACAGCATGGATTGCAACACTATTCAATATTCCAAATTATGCCGAGGGCTGGGCAAGCAACGTGGCCGGCCTGGTTATGTGCAACAGCAAACAGTTAGCCGACCACCGCGAGCACGCACAAAGACGAATAACAAACATTGAAACATCACCCAGCAGGCATCCAACCCACCAGTCAGATGACGACTTTGCATGCTTGTGCCAGGGGTTGCTGCTGTGTTCCTAACATGTTGTCTCACTTTTGCCAACGACGTCAAACAACTGGTGTGCCGGCGCAGATCTGGAACTCCCGGTTTGGCACCGGTCGTCGCACTGGCACTGTCGGTGCAACGCAGGCCGGACACTTGCTTTTGCAATCGAACTTTGACCACATCGAGTGGCGTCACTAAAAGGTCCACATAACGCCAGTTTGAGTATTTACACTGTGCTCACTGACGCCATGCCACTGGCATTTATTCGGAAAATGCTTCCGCAAAATCGACACTTGTCTTTTCGTCGCGCTCTGTGTTTTTTCTTGGAACAATTGAGAACCAGACGCACAAAACAAGGACAATATTCGAATAGGCGATGAAGCGTCCCACAAGCACAGCACGGAAAGTAGAGCATTCCCAACGGGGTGGATGCAAAGCGGAACAAAAAGCACACGCACTTTTATCAGTATCTCAAACTCGGCCACTACCACCAACCAAGAAGCGACGTTGTGACGGCGCCGAAACACGACGAAATGATCTGTTGCGTTGGTGTGATCAATTTATCGGTGACGTCAACCATCGAATCACGATCAAAACCGGTCGATTCGTAGTTGGACGTCGATTGAATCGGCTCATTCTGGCTGTCATCTGGTCGCAACATTATCGTGTATGTCTGTGGGTGACCGACCTGACCACCACAGCACAATTTGGCAAATCTGAATGTGATAGAACGGTTTTGGTAGAATGTTTGTTTTGCTGCATGCCTAGATTTAGGCTTGGTGTTGACCGCAGCAAGTCGGACCGGCCCGATTTTTTTGACCATTTTTTTTTGACTGCATGTATATACGTACAGTAAATGCGGTTTGCAGCTCGTGGCCGCAACCGCGAGCCGCATTTATATAACAACTCTTGCGGCCACGGCGCTGTTGCGGTGATGATGACAACTTCCAGCGTGCTGACCTCAAATGTTGCGTGTTGACGCAAACATCAACTAAAAACGGACCGCAGCCGCAAAAGGTGTTATATAAATGCGGCTTGCGGTTGCGGCTACGAGCCGCACACCGCGTTTATATAAATGGAGCCTTTCCGATGACTTTTTAGTTTGTTCTAAGCAAGAATTTTGACACAAAGTTGACCACTCCACCAAACTAGAAAATTGCAAACAAGATTAGATCCACGGCCAAATCCTTACAAAGAACGCCGGTTTTTTATGAAAAACCACGATTTTTTCTTAATTTTGGGTTTGGGCGATGTCGGTCTGGCCCCGGCTCGACCACGGAAAACCTCGGCCCGTCCCACAGTGCGGCAGTGTAGTTCCCGGCAGTGCTGTGGCTACTTTGGCGGGGCGGGTAGGGTACAACACAAGTTTTTTCGCGTGCCTGTTTTTATGTACTAAAAAGTACATATATCGCGCGTAGCGCGAAATTTTTTGCACTTTTCAGGGTTCTCGGTCGAAATTTGGGCATTTTTTGACCGAAAAATGGGCATTTTGGTGGTAAAAATCGGGGCGGGTAGGGTACCAGGGCGGGGCGGGGAGGGGGGGTTGGGTACCAGAGCGGGGCGGGTAGGGGGGTAGCGTACCAGGCCGGGGCGGGTAGGGTACCATTGGGCCCCCCCCAAGCCACAGCACTGGTTCCTGGTCCGGAGGGAGAACAGGCGCCTTTTTTCGGAGGGGGAATAGACGTACCGGAGTTTTCCGGTTACAGCCCCCCGAATAGTGGAACATTTTCCAAATAGAACCCCATGGGGCTTCTCCGGAAATTTTTTCGTTCTGGCACCCATTTTGTGACCTAAATTTAATGATAAAAAGGAGCAAAACGAGCTATTTTATATGGTATTTCGTACTTTTTGGTCAAAATCTTTGCCTTTCAGGCACATAGAACCAGAACACGCTCCATACAAAGCGATGACTTGAGCGCATTAGCGATAACAGCGTGAACAGCAGCCACAATATTACGCCGGAATCCATTGTGGCGCCTGCTGTGTGACAGGAACGGCAGGCTAACGAAACAATCACTGGACAGTGCAGAACAAACAATGACTGAAATGCATGCCTTGTGTGAAATAAAAATCTTCATCGGCGACATTCAACTTAATCGTTCTTTCTCTCGCAGGTTGTGGTTGCTGGGGGCAGTGTAGTACTTGGTCAGGGTGTTGACGATAGATAGATTGGGACCCGAAATGTGTTGACGATAGATAGATGACCCAAGTCTGAAATCTGGGAGGGTCGACCCAAACTTGTTGACGATAGATAGATGGTGGGGGGTCGCCAAAAATCAAGGTATAGTATAGTGTACTAAGTAGGTAATGATGTGTAAATATTAATGAAAATGTACTAAGATGTACTAAATCCGCGCGTAGCGCGCGATTTTTTGCCTATTTGGGAAAAAAATACCGATTTTGAGCCATTTTTTGAGTCAAAAATACCCATTTTGGGTTCAAAATGTGTTGACGATAGATAGATTGTTCCCAGAATTTGTTGACGATAGATAGATTTGCCCATAAGTGTTGACGATAGATAGATGAATTTGGGGGACCTCCCCCCCACCCCCCCCCAAGTACTACCCTGGCAGTGTAGTTCCTGGGGGGGGAGGGGGGGACCCCCCTCGGGTACGTCTGTTCCCCCTCCGAGGTACGCCTGCCCCACTGTTCCCCCTCCGGGTACGTCTGCTCCCCCAATTTTTTCCTAAAATGGGCAAATTTAGGCCTAAAATAGGCATTTTTAGGCCAAAAATAGGTAAACTTTAGGTGAAACCTCCAAAAAAAAAACGCCAAAATACCCTTTTTATAGGGGATTTTTCGCAAAAGAAGGCAAAAATAGTCCAATTTTTCTGAGAAGGCAAAAATAGTCCTTTTTTCCAAGTCGGGCCGGGCCGGGCCAGACTTCCAGACTTCCTTCCGGGGACTTCCGGAACCAACACAACAGAGGTCGCAAGCGATTTTGGGCTTTTGGCTCGGGCCGGGCCGGGCCGGGCCGGAGATTTGGAGGGTCGGGCCGGGTCGGGCCGGGCACCCAGGCCCGAAGCTTCTGAAGTGACTTATTTTAGTGAAAAAGTAGGGTTTTTTTGTCAAAAATACTAAAATTTCTGACGGATTCAGCAAGTAAGTGATCAGTATTGTCCAGTGGTGTGGCTACCCAGGCGTGCAATCAACCTACTGTACCACCAGAAAGGCCTGCAATCGTGCAATCAACCTACCTACTGTACCGGCCGAGCTTGGGGGGAACAAAATTTTTTTGTCTAAATTTAGATGAAAATGTACTCCAAACCCTCATTTCGCGCGCAGCGCGCGATTTTTCGATTATTTGGCTGGAGTGAAAAATATCGATTTTATACCATTTTGAGCCAAAAATAGCAACCTGTACCAGCCGGGGGCGGCGACCAGTGTAGTGGCTGGGGGGGGGTGGGGGGGGGGGGGGCCATTCCCCCCCCTAAGGAGTAGGTACCTTGCATGCAACCACCCCTTGGGGGGGGGATGGGGGGGGAAGGGTAGGTACCTTGCAACCATCCCGGAGGGTACCTTGCAACCATTAATTTATGGTTTTTATAGGCAAAAATGGGTGTTTTTCGACCTCAAAACCCCAAAAATCGTGCGCTCCGCGCGCAAACCACCATATAATATCTATTTTGGGCAAATTTTCGGCCGAAATGCAAAAAAGTACCATTTTTTCGGCCAATTTTGCAGAAAAAAGCATGCAAAAAACACCCTTTTTTCGGACCCCAGGGGTACCTTGCAACCTTCTGGAGGCTGGGTAGGGGGGTACCTTTACCTTGCAACCATCTGGATCCATCCCCCCCAAGGGTATCTTGCAACCATCTGCCTGCCACTACACTGGCGGCGACCTACCTACTGTACCAGGATGGCAAGTCATCTACCTTACCTACCCCCCAGCCACACCATTGGTATTGTCTATCTGGCGACTTTTTCATGGAAAACAATGAATTTTCAACCAAAAAAGTAGATTCAAAAATCGCAAAAATTATGACAAAAATTGGGTTAAAATCTGAGCCAAAAATTCGGGCCGGGCCGGAGATTTGGGGGTTCGGGCCGGGCCGGGCCGGAGATTTGGGGGTACGGGTCGGGCCGGGCCGGGCCGGGCCGGGCCATTGCGACCTCTGCAACACAACACACAAGCTGACTGCCTGTCTGTGCTTGTAATGTTGCATCACGCGTTATGTGCTTGGCGGATCAGGCAACGCAGTGGACATAAATTCTGCATTAGCTGTTGTTGGACCATAAGTGATCAGTATTGTCGATCTGACGACTTTTTCATGGAAAACAATGAAGAAAAAAGAGAAAATGCAGATAAACTAACTACCCAAGTGCACTTCGTGGCGGTTTCGTGATCTGATGGTTCACGGCCGTGCCGGGAAGACTGATTATAGCAAAACGGGTAGCAAAATGGTGCGCGACGTGCGATCCCTGAAAGCCAAAGGGGATTTTAAGATATTGACAGGAAGTCATACAAATTAAGCGGCACATGAGCATGATAATCTTGTTTGACACTGAGGAAGTCCTGGTACACTGACAGGTCTCTAACGAACTTTGGAAACTAGTGCACTTTACAGTGGAATTAAACCAAAACAAAAAAGAAAACGTAGATATAAACTAACCACCGAAATTCATCTATCTATCGTCAACACTTATGGGCAAATCTATCTATCGTCAACAAATTCTGGAACAATCTATCTA
>JASAMV010003474.1:0-45862 GCA_030248065.1 Rhynchonema sp. JSB1_4
TAGAGCCCCCAGCCCAAAATGGGGTCAGTGAGATTAATAGAGCACCCCGTTCTAGGTTTTTACGGTAATTGACCCTTGACCCTCAATTTGACCCATGATCTGAACCGCCCCCAAAATGACCCCAGTGAAAAAAATAGACCCCCCGGGTTCTATTTCCGACAATACGGTATTGAAGGAGTGCCCTTGTGTACTGGGGCTTGCAAAACCATTTTTATTCGGAAAAAAAAAAACGAACTTTTCCAAAAATAGAAATTACTGACCAACTGGGCTGAGCATGGGCACTATATATCTTTGTGATTCTTCACTTATCCTTCACAAAATGCCATTTTTGCACCTGATAGGCAATCCGAAAAAGCCAATTCTGCTGCGTTGCCTTCAAGCACAACCGTTATGACACGATGAGCACCAGCAGACGATCAGTAGTTTTGGCTCATTCATTATATAAGAATTTGTGAACAGGAAACAGCGCGCCGCGCCCGGCCTTCCCATCACCCACCCAACGAACTGAATACCTGCCCAGAATCACGCGACCGGCGAGACGCACGCAGCTGGATCGGTTAAGCTGGTTGTTGTGAACAAAATATCGCACATGGTAGGTAGTGTGCATTGTTATACTGGTCGTAGAATGTAACATAGTGCAGTGTAGTGTAATGCACAGCATTTCATTTCAGCTGGACCAGAATCGCTACTTTTTACCTTTGCTCCAGCACGCCTTGCACGTCATTGTTAGTTGTTCATGGGTATCCAACAGTGTGTTCGCGCATGGACAGGTCTTTCTCGATGTGTACCAACATGGCTACCAACGGTTCTTTACAACGAGCCGGAGTTGGGCGCAGCAACAGAGCGGGCGCTGGCGACTACCCGCCTACGCATTGTGTGGCTTTGAACAGCCGCGCGGCGCAATGTCGCCTTGTGCTCTCTGTCCTCCTGTAGTTTGTGTTTCAGTTTTTGCTCGCAAGCTGCCGCACTATTCGTGAGTCCGGCCAATGTTCTGTTCTTTGGGTCTGGCCTGTTCAGGCCTGAGCCAGGCCAGACCAGGTTTTTGGGTCAGAGAAGTAACACCAAATTTCAAATTGCTAACTTGACTCGGTTCAAACACCTGTTTTAGTTTAACGAAAATTTCGATCCGATATTTTCAATTCAACTGGGACCAGTGTAGTTCCTGGTCCGGAGGGGGGCAGGCGGGTCCCCCTTTTTTGGAAGGAAGAGTGTGTCTTGCTTGGGGGAAGTGGGGGAGGACCCAAATTTGGAGAAATGTCTTGTTTTGTGGCAAAAATTTGGCTCTTTTTTGCCCTTTTTTGGAAAAATCTCTTAAAAAGGGTATTTTGGGTATTTTTGCGCTTTGCTTATCTATCTTTTTTGCCTACTGCTTATTTTTAGGCGAAAATTTGCTTATTTTAGGCAAAATTGTGGGAGCAGCGTACCCGCAAAGGTAAGTAGGGCAGGTGTTGGGGGGAGCGTCCTGGGGGTCCCTTCTCCCAGGAACTACACTGACTGGAACTGTCAAGTGCGCCTGTGGTCGCTTGGCAGGTTGGAGATTTTTCTGTGATTTGATCTCTTTGATTTCTTTTGCTCTCTCACAGGACTATATTCCGTGTCAAGGCAAGGGTAAACCATAATTCTCACAAATATTTCTCGCTCGACCAAACCACCGAAATATAATTTGACTGAAATCGAAAGACAAAGAAATAAATTCGCCCAACATGAAGCGATCCCGATCTGTGGACAGCAACAGAAGGTAATATGCTGTTCTGTTAGGGAAGATGGGGCTTTGTTTAATGAGTAAAAACAATAATGTATTGCTTAGCATTTTGAAGACATTTTTGGTGCCATTGGGACGCCTGGGCCAAACATTTTGTTTTGAAACCTGGAGGTTGGGAGGTTATGCCCATATTGCGCCGAGAATTTTCACATATCACAAAATGTTGCCGAAAGGGATGGAGAGATTGTGTGATGTTGATTTAGAAATTATATAAAAATTAATTTGGAGTGTGGCAAATATTGGCCAATCTGCACTTAGAACTTGTGATATGTTGGTGCGAATGGCGAATTGCACCTGCAAAAAAAGTTACAAAACCGACAAATATTACTTTAATCAGCATAACGCCCACGCCCGAGCGTCAACCGTCAGCATCGAAACGACCCGTGGTTCGACGACGCGCCGTGACCGACACGAAGGTGGAGGAACAAGATGATGGGATCAATCAGGAAAGGGAACAAAATCAACATGAACAAAAGCCGCCGCAACAGGTTCGTGAATATTGTGTTGCTAATGAAGAAGACTTTTTCTATTAGAAGAAAGTTAGGTTTTTTCTTTTGCGGATGCTTATTTTTATTTGCGCAACTGAATTACACATTATAAAATTGAATTTTCTGTCATTTTGCTGCGGAACATTTTCCGTTTCTTTTTAAATCATGAAGATGGCCGCATAAAATAATGCTTGTGACAGCAGCATTGGCATCCAATCCACTAAAAAAACGATCCATTCCTCTCAGAATGTCGTCGCCACTAAACCAAGTGTGCTTGATTTACCGGTTGAGCTGTTCGAGATTATCACATCCTACCTGAATCTGGCCGAGCGTTTCGCTGTGCGACGCGTTTCGAAGGGATTTCGCAACCGGATCGATCAATCGTATCGCGATCTGCGGTTTGTTCACTTCGCCGCCATAATAGTTTGATTGAGAAGAATTTTCATATCATTTTCCTTTCAGTGGTCTGACCATCATATTCGATTATGCGCCCGAAGAGGTGATCAAACGTCGTGTCGATACGCGCGGCAACAATTGGAAACAGGCCATGTGGGCCGAGTATCTCTATCCGAAACGGTACAACGGTGGTAAGCAGACGGTGGCTCATATTATTGCTGAAAATGCACATAGTTGGCTGCAGTGTAGTTCCTGGTCCTGCGCGGCGGTTAGTGTACCTACCCTTTTTTCCGAGCGTCGGGTAGTGTATCTCCCCAGGGGGAAGACCCAAATTCAGGAAAAAGGTACTCTTTGAGGTAGAAAATTTGACCGATTTTTTACTCTTTTTGAAAAAAATTCCATAAAAATTGACCTAAAAATCACCCATTTTAGGTTTAAAAATGCCTATTTTAGGCAAAAATTGAGGCGGTTAGTGTACCTCGCGCGGCGGTTAGTGTACTAGTGTACCTTGGTCGCGTCGGTTAGTGTACCTTAAGGGGACCCCCTCCCCCAGGAACTACAGTGGTTGGCTGTTTCGTTTCTCGATATTAGCTTCATGTTAGTTATGTACGCACTCAAGCACGCAGCTGCAACTGCCTTTCCTTCGCACATAGATCCCGTTGTTGACACAAGCCGACAAGCGGTGGTGCAAGTGCGCGGTGACGATCCAGCAGAGGTACAGTCAGTGCGTTATTTTGATGAGCAAACATGCTGTTCTTTGTTTTGTCGGCCGTCTGAAAAATGCTGTCAACTTGCATCATCAGAGTTTTGAAAAATTGTATTTTGTAACTTCTCTCGCAAGTTCAAAAAAGGCAAGATATAAAGACAATAAATAAGGCATGTTTTGAGGAGCTTCTTGATTTTGCGTGTCAAGCTTGTCAGGTGCATTTTGCGGCCTGAACATTGGGAAGCCCTGAAACATCATGATTATCGTGCAGGAGGACGGTGCACGGGACAGTGTGGTTATGCAGGCGATACGGAGACGCCAACGTCAGTGCGGTGTTGGCAGCCCGCACGTGGTGCGTGGCGCGTACGTGATCGAAACTCGTTGGCATCGCGACACGAGTGTGTGGCGCAAAGTGGCGCACTCGGATGCGATTGAGGCAGACAAGGCCGTCAACATACTACGGCTGCTCGCAGGAAATCTCAGGGCCGTCACTCTGGCGCAATATGGTTCGTGCTGATTCGATCGAACAGATGTTGTTGTTAGTTGTATGTGTGTGTTTTTGTGAACTCGACTTCACAAACATGAGACTGCTGAAAAACGTACTGGCGCATGTACATGCGCGATGAATGCTGCATTTCATCAACAGGAACTGTGTTAGAAATTCAATGAATGGCACTGCGGCAGTATCGCTGTGCTTGGGCCACCTGCAATGGTGTAGCAGGGGGGGGGGCCCTGGGTACAGTAGGTAGGTAGGCTGACGCTCCATCCTGGTACAGTAGGTAGGTCGCCGCCCGGCGGCTAGTACAGTAAGTTGCATTTTTTGGCTCAAAATGGTATAAAATCGGTACTTTTCACTCCAAATAACCGAAAAATCGCGTTACGCTCGAAATTAGCGTTTTAGGGTACATTTTCATGAAAATTTCGACCTAAAAAATTTTGTTCCCCCCCTAGCTCGGCCGGTACAGTAGGTAGGTTGCCGCCCCACATTTTTGGTGGTACAGTAGGTTGCCGCCCCGCCTGGGTAGCTACACCACTGGCCACCTGTACTGTTTCAAAATGACTGTCTCGTATCGTATCTCATGTGTTCTGCCAAACTCCAAGCCTAGTCCTGGCCGTGAATCTTAGTCTCATTGGAATTGGGTGCAATTCCCATCAAAATCTGCCTGGTACTCTAAGTATTCTAAATAACATCAATTGTTCTGTGCGCGTAGACAGTTGCTGATCAAGGTGAAATTGCATTTTCTAACTTCAGAATCGTGTGCATCATCGGACGCGCAGTTTGGCTTCTACAGCGACTATCTTCGTCGGTGCACTGCCATCGCATTGAATGCTGAAACATCACCGTTGTTGAGTGAATTCACGTTGCGCACATGTTTGATGCTGGTCGACAAACGCATTCTGTACATGATCAGGGATGCATTGGTGTGTGTGATTTGGTTTTATTAGTTTTTTGTCTTTTTAGCTTGCTGTTTGAATAGTGTGCTCGGTAAATAGAGATGCATTGTCGCCGCTGTACATTTTAGACCACCCACTGAAACACCAGGTTGAGACGGCTTGAATTTTAAACATGAGTGTGTCCAACGAAATAGTTGGGTGGGCAACCCAACCCCTGGTGCGCTTTAGGGCGGACTTAGGTTGAACACGGAAACCGGAAAACGGAAATAATTTACATACAAACCAGCTTCGTGGATTTCCGTGCACGGAAATATTTCCGGTTTCCGTGTTCCGTGTTTTTTTATTTCCACTGAACACAGAAATATTTCCGTGTCAATAGTTGCTGTTTGCGTCAACACGCGGGCTTTTGACGTCAGCCCGCTGGCTTTTGTCATCATCACTGCAAAAGCACCGTTTGCGTGCATGATTCATTTCCGTGTTCCGTGGCACGGAAATATTTCTGTGTTCCGTGATTCTGCAAAATATTCACGGAACACGGAAATATTTCCGTGTTCCGGTTTCCGTGTTCTACCTAAGCCCGCCCTAAATTAATATTTTTTTCGAAAAGTCGGTGTTTGACAAATTTTTGAAGCTATCTAAGCCAACACCGAACTGAAACCGGCTTTTGAAATTCAGCTGATTAGTTCTTCGTGTATGAATGGATGCGAGAGCTTGCAGTAACATAGTTTTGTGTAAACATTAAATTAAAAAAAAGAAGTTTTCAAATTTCTGACTACGCCTAGGTTTCGCGGGGTATTCGAGACCATCGGCGTGACATTTTGAAACATAATCAGATTTTCCAAATGAACGGCCATTGATTGATCACAATCTGCAGCAACGCGACAGCCACGGCGCCGACCTGCTTTCATTGTGTCTGAGCAGTGAGCCACATTGCACTGCCAATTCCGCTGCCAGTTCCGCGAGCGTCAGTCACACCGGACGTTTGATGGCTGTCGGCGTCGGCGGGGCCATACGGAGGGTGAGTGTTGTTGATGGGAGGGCAGGGGTATGGACTTGGACTTGGGCTTGGGCGTTTGCGACAGTTAGCCGAGTTCTTCACTTGAAAACGAAACAACTGAGTCCTCCTGAGTGGAACCTGTCCACACAGACGCCCGTTGGCAGTAGTAGATTGATATTTAGCGCTGATGATCTGGATGCTTCCAGTCGAATACGCCGTACAAACCCCATTTGATTACTGATATCGGTGCGTAAAACGATGGCCGGCATCGAACTTTGTGCTTGATGCACCTTACTAAATTAGCAATATTTCCTATTCAGTTTTGCGTCCTAGTTCACTTGTAAGTGGCTCCAGTAAATCTCCAAAAATCGTTTGTGCAAACAGTCCAAAATGACATGCACAGGCCAGACCAGAGACCAGACTACTTTGTCAACAGTCGCTCCTTGAGGTCTGAATGTTTGATTCAGTTTGCGCTCGTTTTACGTTTCTGGGCGGTAAAAATTTGTGGTGCCATTTTTAGGCGCTATTTTGAAGTTAAGGTGAAGTGAGACTGACCATTCAACCACCATCCAATGATTATGTACCTCTGCCCCGTCCGTTCTGCTGCAGATGCGAGCGTACCGTCTGTTGGAGGAACAAATTCGCGAACGTGATGATCGAGATCGAGTGCGTCGAGATGCGGCTCAGTTTGTGGAGCTCCTTGGGGTTGGAGCTAATTGTTTTTTATCGTTTATGTTGAATGAAAAATTCGTGTTTTGTCTAGCCTCACTGGCCTATTTGCACTGAGAAAACAGGGCGCCAATTTTTGCCTTTGTTTCAGAATTCCTCGTGAAAACCATTGAGTTATTTATTCTTGCTGCAGGCGCCGAATAGTGAACGGTCTGACGTGGTCTACATCCGCAACGGCGAAGAATGGGTGAACATTCCACAACAACTGATGGCCCACTTGGCACGTTTGGACAGCAGCGGGGACGAAAGCATCGACGATGCCTACGTACAGAACATGCGACGCGCCATTGCGCAGGTACGAAGCAGTGCAATCAGCGGTGTTTGATCAAATTACCACATTTAGCGACACGAGTAACAACGACATATGTAATTCAGCGACAATCCCAGAGTCAAAATGATGAATCAAAAGATTTTGGTGTGGGGCTGGCCGTAGCTGGGTTTGGAATTCTACAGTTGGGTGCGATTGGTTGTTTTTGCACACCAAACCAATATCAACCATAAGTCTTCAAATGTTGTCTCCTCATTGTAGCTCGTCGATCAAGCCCCGCGACAGCGACCAGCAAACGACGATAATGCCGACAACGAACGTGTGGTTGTTATGCGTCTACCAGCCAGTCCCGTGCCCGGTGCCCCGCCCGGTGGTGGTAACCAGGTGCGAGATTAAGCTTTGTTTTCGCTTTCTTTGCGCTGTTTCATGTTTGCATGCAACTACCGCTTCATGGCTGTTGAAGGAAGTGGAATACTTACATTATGATCAAGTTTTGCTGATCGAAGTAAGTGTTCCAGAGCACTACCGTGAGATCACAATTAGAAAACTTGCCAGTCTTGCACATGGTCGATACCTCCGTGATACGTTTTTGTAATGGTTTTTTTCTAATCTTGTTTCTGTCATAGCTCTTTTGTTGTGAATATTGCGCAAACACTTTTCAGTCGTTTCTTTATTGGGAAGTTTCGTTGCGCAGAATCATATAATGTTATGAGCACTTACTTGACATCTCCCGTCCACCAACAACAAATGGCACGTGGTACATTAGTAAAAAAATCTGTATCTGTAAGACAATCGAATAGTGTCCATTGAGTGCTCTTGTACGTGATTCAGGCGTATTTCGACGTGGAACTATTGGCGGACAGCGACCTTCGTGACCGAGCTGCTGACAACAACGCTAATGTGATGCCGACACGATACAGGGTGCGATGCACGCGCTGTGGACAGACGCTGGTCCAAAGGTACGGCAATTTACCTACATTGGTCGTTGCGGCGGGCAGAAATTGTAAGCCCGTGGCATCAAATTTTATGATCCGTTCAGTCCCGGATGTTCTTGCGGGCAAAACCGATCGGGACGGATTGATCATCAAGCTCCATGACGGCTGTACTTTGTCCTCCCTTGTGTGTGTGAGAAATTGTTTTGCTCTGCAGAAATTGAGCAAAAATGAGCAGGTCGAACTCAAGTAAAGCAAGGCACGAAAGTTTCGTCGGTGTGACCTTGCACAAAAAAAATCTTGCGTGAAAGGAATTATGAGAACGAAATAATTTACCAAATAATCCCCAATGGTTTGCAGCAATGTGACGACCGGTGCCGAGGGCATACGTCGTCTGTACTTGTTTGTCAACGCGAGTCCCCATCGGTTCAACATCGTCCGTTGTCCGTGCCAACCACCGCTGCCAGCGCCTCCCGTGCAACTGCCACCGCCGCATATGGTGACCAGGAATGAAATTTATCAGGTATGTAATGCCTTGTGATGTGTGTTATTGTCGGGATTAATTGTTGCTTTTTGCTTGGCCAGTTTTTCTACCCTTTGGAGAAAAGGTAGGTCGACACGCTACGCTACAAACAAATAAGTTTTGCTTGTTGAAAATTGAACTGGCGCTTAAAAAAGAAGCGGTTCGATACGGTATCGAATCGGATGTGCCTTGATTTTTTGTCTCGAATTTTTTAACAAGAAGTTATTTCGGATTTTATTGGTTTCAATAACTTGGACCAGCGCAAAAGTTATTCCCGGACAGTTGCTAAACAGGTTTTACATGAGTCGAACATGGTAGAGTTAGTAAATCTCGGAAATATTATTTAATTGCTCTCATGTCTGTCACGCAATGCCCATGCCAATCACTCATTGCAGGCGCGACAATATCTCATCTATCGTGGCGAGGAAGTAGAACTTGAAGCCTTGTTGCTGCTGGCTCATCATCAAACAATCTTGCGCACGTCAGTTCTTTCTTTAACTTTTTTAATTTCTTGATGGCTTGATCTTGTTGGGTCAGTGAGAGCTTTTGGGTCGGGTTAGCGGGGTGACACCTGACAGCCGACACCCGATACTTACGGTCCAAAACATCAGTTTTGCTGAGAAAAAGTTTGAGAGAAAATTCTCTTCGAACCAAATGCTTCCGAAGGCGCAGATTCAGAAATTTTGGTGTCTATCTCGTTTTAAGAAACTTGAATTCAGATAGATTTTCAGAAACTTGAATTGGTGCAAAAACTAGATGTCGGGTGTTTTCAGAGCTGTCGGTGTGTGGTATCGGCTTTTTTCTCGGGTGTCGGGTACCCCCGCCCTCCCCCCGACCAACCCTTGGATTGTTATTATGTGTGTAGTTCAATTCTATGTTTTTGTTTGCAGCGGAGCAATCGCAGCGCCGTTACTGCCTCTCACCCTGATTCAACGATACATGCGATTCTTGCAAAATCCGGTCATCCTCGGTGCGCCAAGTTTTATTTTACAATGCTTTCAGGGGGTTACATCATTTGCAAGCTTTTCGTAAAGCAACTCATATCAATCTTGTGATGCCAGCATTTATTGATGCGCATTGACAAACGTTCTGGCATCGAAGGTAGAAAATCTTTGTTCAAGACCACATTGTACAGGGTGTTGAAAACGTAACTTCACATCTGATTGATGCCCATGCCATTACCGTGAGACCAAGGCCGCAATTGAGCTTCTGTGCCGTTAGGCTAAAAAAATGTTCAACAGTCAGCACAAACCTGTACCAGGACCGAACAAAAACAATGGTATGGCACCTCGCTGTGCATGCAAACATCTAAACATCTGAATACATACAGCAAACACAAACAAAATGATGATCACCACTGTACAAGTCTGGGAAACATCACTATTTTTTTACAAGCGTCTTTTTTACAGAACACCTGATGATGGGTGCTGAACGTGGAGGTCTGCCGGCAATGCAGCTGTTTGACGACGCTGTCTTGCGCGCGCGAATGCGTGAACATCGTAAGTTGTTGGCTTGATCTTGAATGCTTGCCTCATTATTGACAATGTTTTGGTAAAATGTGGCGAAAATGTTCGATTTTATGCTGCTACTGCCATGGTCCAAAAACCTCGAAAAAAGTCCGAGAACGATTCCGAAAAGCGAAATTCCCGAAGATTAAAAAAGTGTAAGAATGGATAAAACTTTTTGTCAGGCGTTGGCACTGTTGTTGTTCACAGTGTTGGGCTTAGGGTTAGGATGCCAGCTCGGAAGACCTGTCCATGGATAGGAAACATCAACAAAATACGACTGCTCAGATATGTCAAGGAAGCATCCATAAAAATATAGCGCCTCAGGCTTTCATTCAGGGTTAGGCCCAGGTTTAGGTTGCTAGCCAGGAAGGCATACCAACGAGAACATAAAAAACGTGAGCCTCAATTGATCCATTGCCCAAATTATGGATTCCAACTTCGTGAATACCCTTTTTTGCACAATAAATATTGTATTTTCCGTTTATTCCGTTTTTCGGCATTTTTGCTTTTCGAAATTTGTTTCATGATTCTCGGCCCCACCAACTGCTACGCCTGTGGTTCATTTTCTCAACAGATTGATCGGATGGGACTTGAATTTTCGTTCACTATTGGGACGTCTTAACCTGGTCAAGTTAACCATAAGCAAATCGCGGACCAATGCAAAAAAATGCTCATTAGGTGTTCTTACACTGGTCAACGTTGCTGTAAAAAGGTTGGTTGATTGTATCTTCTAATGTCAATAGATGGTTTCGACCACGACGATGACGACGACGAACTGCAAGAGAATGAAGAAATTCTGATGAACCTTTTTGGATTCGGTTTCGATCACCAGGATGATGTTGACAACATCGATGCCGCGGCTGCCGTGCCGGGACCATCGCGTTCATGTGATCGATGTGGTGCGTGCACGGTTTATTTGTGGAAATTTCCTTTCTCTGAACTCTGCTTGCCAATGATAGAAATAACATGGCCACTGAAGTGAATCTTTTTGTGAACCAAGCGCACACTGAAATTTTACTTGCCAGTTGCAAGTGCCACCTGTATTTCGACTTGGTTATAATTCGTTTACATACAAACGATGGAATTCCGGCACTAATTTCTAGTTGTTTATTGATTGTCGAGAAATATCTTGCAGACCGACCGAAGTTTGGTGCCATTAGTAAATCCCAAGGTATCTTTGTTTCAAAAAGCCTAAACAAATTTGCATCGTTTACCATCAAAATGTGGTAATCGTCGCAGACGAATGCAACGTTTTTACAGGCTCACGCGCACACACCACACAATCGTGTACGGCAGCAGTCGGCGGTGTGGCTCACCGACAAAGCGCTGGACAAGGAGATCAGGTGCGTAATTATCATTGTAAATGTCCGTTTAACGCTTGTGTCTCGTCAAACGTTTGCTGTGTTCATCACGAAATTGTTTTTGTTGTGTTGCGTGGCCATATGGTGTATTAACACTGCGGCTGTTCACCTGCTGCGGCCACTCGTCTGTGGACACAGGTCGAAACGAACAACCAATAAACACGCTGGACAATTCAGTTCGTGCCTTTGGCGAAACTCTTACGCATTTCTTTGTAAGCCGGTTGAAATGTGCAACTAAATATGTTAACGACGACCATGTATGCATATGCAGGACCCAGCCCCAGCAGCTGCAGCATCTGCGTCAGGTTCGATTCAGCAGCGACTGCAACCAGCATTCTATGGCCGTCGTGGACGACGTTCCCTATTCCCAACTGGTATCATTCGATTCGGTGTTGGTGCTGCTGGTGATGATCGAGGACGAGTGAGTGGCATTCTCATTCCGTTACCGTTGTTGTTGCTGTTGGTACATCGTTTATTGACCGTGTCTGATGTGAAGAAACAAAAATATTTGGGCAGTGTTATAAACAAGTTTTGGTTCGATTGGTGGCGTCACTTTTTGCTTCGGACCAAATATTCCCGGTCATCCGATCTCATGACCACAGTCGATAATCATCTATGTATTTGTTTTTAGTCAGAATACCATTATTCGGAACAAATTATGATCGATGTACTTTTTTGCAGGAGCAGGCCCTTCAGCTTGCCGCTCACTTTGAGCGCGCTGCACGACACGGTCTCGGAATTGAAGAGCATGATGGGTTGGTCATTATCAGCTTTTTGACTGTTTCAATTCAATACAGCAAACTAACAATAAATTCCTGTGCAGAAATCAAGAGCACGAACAAGCAGTAGCGATCCAGCAGCAACAAGCTGCACTGCAACTGGCAGCCGCAGCGCCACCGCCGCCGGCGTGGACCGTGCAGGGCACCGCATTGCGTATGATTGCGTACAGACACACGGCCTGCTGTGGATTGAGCGAACACACCAAACATATGTGGACCGGGGACATGACGCTGACGAAGAAGTATGAAAAGGTCGGTTATTTATTGGCGGCAATACTGAAATTGGTGTTTGACTCTGGGCCTTATTATTGGGCTGTCTGCGATTGTCGGTGCTGTGGTTGTAGTGCATCTACCGCAACAGTGTCCTTTTACTGACAATGATTTTGGGGGAGAATGTACACCAAACGCGTTGTTTAAAAATCCGCAAGAACAAGGCGATAACTGTCGGTTGCTGTTCACTGCGTGCCCGTGCGCGTCATGAGACAGTCACACGTTCGCACAAGCTACTTCTGGCGTCTTGTCAGCAGAGACGCTTTCTCGTTTCGTGTGTGAACAGCTAATTGTAATTACATCAGGCAACTTTGGTACTCGGAGTTGGTGAACAAATTGGCAGACGCATACGCATCTAATGCTTCATTTCAACCAGATGTTTCAGAAGCTTGAGGGTCGCGAGTCGACGCCTCCACCCAACTACCCCGACATTGCACTGCACGTGCGTCACGTCATCCAGCAGATTCTGGACGCGTGCACTGCGCTGCAACGCTGCGACGTGGACAAGCTGGTGGCACTGGCCAAATTCGAAACCACTCATTTCGACTATCAACCGACTGTCACTGGTATGTGTGTTGGTATGGTGGCTTCTGCACTAGATGTTTCATGTTTGCATGTATTGTAAGAAGGTAGCTAGCTGCAAGGTTCTCAGGCAAAAATTATTCTTGTTGTCCTATTGACGATTTGTGTGTGTACACGCATTATCATTGGTTTTTTGTTAGAACAATGAGCTCTGTTCTCGCTTTGGGGGGGGGGCACGGGGTACAATTGATGAATTCACAGTAGCTGACGGTGGCCTGATGCATTCTCTCCGCCCGTCTGCGGAAACAGCTCGAAACGAGCAAGTGCGCACAAAGCACATCAATAATATTCGTAATCTTGCTGTCTATCCCATCCAACCCATGACATTATCGATTTTACATTGCAGAATTCATCTGTGCGCGCTTGTGCCAGCGCGGCACGCTACAACACGTGTGCAGACAGATGCCGCTGTTGCGGTCGGTCTCTCTGGCTTATCATCCCCCCGCCCATCCACACATGCAATTGGCCGCGATGCCGGCCGATGCGGATGATGCTGATTTGCAGGCACTGGCTGGGCTGAAACATTTGCGAAAGTTGAAGGTCGGGGATTGACTGGTTTGGTACCATTTTGTGGGCATTATATTACGCCTAGCATTCGTGTAGGCTTAGGTGATGTGTGAGCACAAGGGGCTGAAGTCGGGGGGCGGGGAGTGCAAGGACTCCCAGCCCAGATGCTTGACTGGGAGTAGACCAGCTTGTGCGTATCTGAAACTCACACTGTGCTTTGTGATTTGGGTGTGGCTAATATTTTTTTACTAGGTCTACTGTTTGGTAACGAAACAATGACGGATTTTTATGCATAACTCAAATTGACAGGTACAATGGGCGCACGTTGACCGAATGAAGATTCTAATCGACGCCCTATTCCCGGACCTGATGCCAGCACAACCACACGGCCCGCTGGAGGCGAATCTCAGATCGATTACGTTGAGTGGCTGTGTGCTGCGACATTCATTCGTGAAGGCGATCGTCAAAAATTGTCCCTTGTTGGAAAAGGTGGGCATTTATTTTTGCTTTGTTTTTCTTGAATGCAACTGGGATACTTCAAATACTACTTCTTCAAATACTTCAAATACTCTGGGATTTCGAATGATGTGCTTCTTGGCTGTACATGTCGTCTTATTTTTGAAAAGACTGACGATCCACCAAGACATCGTGAGTACTAGTGTACCAGATAGATAGGTGACCGCAAAAACATACAAAACCGCTGCCTGCAGACCAAATTCTTTCCCTATTTCAGGTGGCCTTGCAAAATTTCAAGACCGGCTCACGCATCGGCTACCAGTTGCAGGAGGACCACTTTGGCTGTGAATCATCGAAATTGCTGTGCACCGAGTTGAAACATCTGCGAACGCTCATTATTGTACACGATCATGAACCAGAGATGTACGCCCGATTGCGGCCTTCATTGTTATTTTTTTGTTTTTCTTAAATTAATCTTTCTTATTTTATTCTTTGTTTTTCAGCACCGCGCATCAACGCGCACAAGTGTTCACCGATCAGCATTTGTTGCAGTTGGCTGATAACTGTCCGCAGTTGGAGACGCTCTGGGTACGTCACTGGTGTGCTCACGTGCAAATACATTTGGTGTTGGGTTTGCTTGTTTAACAGTCGACCAAGGGGGAATGAGGGGCTGTTGGCCTGGTGCCCCAAACATTCGGTTGCCCCTTTTTCAAAAAGCATCACCGTCGTATGTCGGACTAGTTCCCATTGCCGGATCAATCTTCTTCGACGTCTCCACCCAGCTGTCTCATCATCCCTATTGCGGCTCAAAACTTTCAAATTTCAGGTTCCGCGCGCCGATGTGACGTGGGAGAAACTGTCGACGCTGTTCAGTCAGCTGCATCGTTTGCGCACCGTCAATCTCCCGTTGCACATTGAGACACACACACTCAATGGACGTGTGTTGATGATGTCGATCGCTATTGATATACCGCAGAGACAGCACACCACCGATGTGCTGGTTGGCGTTTGGGGGGATTGCATCTCAATGTTTCGCATGTAGTGCAAGTCTAACGAATGTGTTGTGAGTGACTGACGAGCAGGGATCGGAAAGTATCTACTATCGGTACTTAAAAAGTATCGGGTATCACACTTTTCGAGATTGAACCATCCTTCTCTAAAACAGCGCTGCAGATATTCTTTGTTTTTCGAGCTAAATAGATCTTTTGTGGGAGCTGTTTTTCATGCTGCATAAAACACCAACACGATTTTGACTAAAAAAATCGTTCCGCCCAATGCTCGGTGGCCGTCTCTAAAAATCAAATCATGCGCGGGGTGTGCCAAACATCTCATCTTTTGACGTAGCCACCCTGTTTTTGCTCGTATTTTGCCGTTAGCGAGCAGCGTTTGCTAAGTATAGATGATCGGATATCGGCATACCCCCGATACCGATCCCTGCAGAGGACGAGCGTGCGGTAGTCCACCTATTCGTGTTTGTACACTAGTCTAGTGGGTATGACGTGAGTAATAAACAGCTGTCACATGATGAGATCCACTGAAGTATCAAACTTTTTCCTCGGAAATGAGCTCGTTCGGTGAATTGCTCATTGAATTCAGAGCTTTTTTATATCCGTTTCTGGTTGGCGTAAAAGCTGTTCTCCGGTAATGGTTGCGCGGCTTTCAATTTGGTCAAATCAAGGTTGTCAGTTTAATGGCAAAAGTCATGAGACAGATCTGATAGAAAAGGTTGATAGTGCTCCTTCAATCAGAGCCACAAACGTTTCATCTGCTTGTCGCAACCACCCAGGTGCGTGAGATCAGCGTCGGCACGTACACGGACATGTCGAACGTGGCCGAGTCGATAGAGTTATACGGCGACGTCGACATTCTGCTGTCGGATCTCACCGATTATTGTTTCCACGACAAAATCACGTACGCCTTGTGTGCTTGTATTGTGGTTTTATTCTCTCATTTCTTCCTGTGGCTCGCCACCACCACGTGACTGTCTGTATGGGGTGATGCCTTCGGTGAAATGGGAATGAAGCGCGGAGAACTCTTCTGTTGCGCCGCAGATGCTATTTGTATTGATAGGTTGTTTTGTGGCTGTTCATAGTTTGAGAGGCTATTCCTGAGAACCTTATCACTTATTGGTTGGAATTCACAAAACAAAGTCAAGCTCACCGTCAAGCTCAAAGTCAAAGTTCACCGTCAAACTCAAAGACACGTGTACTATCACGAGTTCACCGTCAAGCTCACCGTCAAGTTCACCGTCAAGTTCAACGTCAGGCTTGCAATGGAAATGGAAAAAACTGTCCGCAAACCAAACTAGGCTCTTCACAACGTTATAGTCAGCACAGGCTGTGCTGTGGCAACGCACTACAGCTGTGCAGCACAGCACTGTGTCATAGTGAAACATTGTTGTGTGCCAATGCGGGCGTGACGTTGAGCTTGACTTTGAAGTTGACGGTGAACTTGACGGTGAGCTTGACTGTGAACTCGTGGAAGTTCACCGTCAGCTTACACGTGTCTTTGAGTTTGACGTTGAACTTTGACGTTGAGCTTGACGGTGAGCTTGACTTTGTTTTGTGAATTCCACCCATTGAAGGAAGGAACGCTTGCAGACCTGACCCTAGATAATCATGAAACCACTATATCTCCACCACACGCCGTCAATGTTTCTCTTCGACCAGCACCCAATATCATTCTCACTTTGCGTTTGCAGCTGTTCGCGTTGCTATTTCGCGCCGCATCAACAACAGGCGCGTCAAGGTATCGACCAACATCGCTCGCTGATCATTGGACGCAAATCGAATCGATCCGCCGTCATTGTGTTCCATCATCCGAAGAAACAGGAACAGCAGTTCGATAATGCGATTTGAAATTGAATACAATAGTTTGTTCTGTGTAATGTTAATGGATTTGTTTGTGTGATCTTTTTTTATGATTTTTTTCACTGCCTAATTTTTTGTCGTTCTTGCTGTCTTCTTCCGGTTCACCTTGTTCTATTTTAATCTCGTGGTTCTTTCTTTATTTTTATTGTTTTTTTTAATTCTGCTGCATTTTGGTGTTCGCTTTTTTAGTAAATTTATGTTAGTGCATTTATTTCATGTGCTTGGGTTTGTATTGAGTGATGATACACATAATTACAAAAACATGTCGTTTGCTTCTCATTTACTTAGTATTGTTTGTATTTCACGTTTATGCTTGTTTATTTCCTTTTTTCTCGCGTACATCCTTCGTGTCAGGTAGATTCGCCATTGTTTTACACCGATTTTAAATTAGGTCCTAAGAATATCATATTGATTGGCTAGGTTTATAGACGCTTTGCTGTGTATCCAAGCTGCTGTTATGAAACGAAAAACGCGCGGTACTCAAATTGAAAAAATATTGGTGCGGGCTGCAGTAATAGATCCGGGATAAATAGCAACATTAGTATTCGGTGTAATCTTCTGTTCTTTTTGATAGCACAAACTATCTCTTGATTTATTCGATTTCTGTCTATATATTGCCTGATCTTAGACGGGATGTCAGTCTGGCATGACGTGTCTTTGAATGACCGAACGTGATACAATTAGTATTTAACTTTTAGCGACACTTTTTTAATTTTATGTCTGGTTTCGTGACCGTGATTGATACGAAATGTTTGGAAGAACTGAAGTGATCTGATACGCAGCCAGTTTGTCTGTTTTACGCCATGGCAATGCATTTTGTAACAATTGTTGTACTCTCTTGATTTGAGTAAAAGTAATAATCTTGTTTTTTGGGCTTGATTTTGTTGGACACTGAATCACGTATACATCGTGTCAAAAATAAGTATTGTGACACCATATCTCAAAAGTCGTTACTCACATGATTAGTGATTTTTGGCTTCGTTCAGCCTGTATTTTCAGCATTAAAGTCGCATTTTTTTGGACATTTCCCTTTCCAAACCCGATTTGCCCCCAAGTATGTCACTGCTGTCGCGCACTGGTCATCAACTACTGCGTCAACTGACCACAGCCAGTGCACAACCGGCCATGTGGTCAAGTGGTGTGGCCAACCCGGATTGGGCTGATTTGGAGTTGGGTTCGTTATGTTTCCATGAATTCGATTTTTTGGGATGGACTTTGATGACATCAGAAACAGGTGTACCCGCGCAGAAACAGGAAGGCTTGCGCTAACTAAATGTACAATACTAAAAAATCGCCGAACATTTTCCTATCAAGATGTCTCCGGGACCGCGATCCTGTTGCCTGCTTTGTGGCTGAGTATGTTCCGAATGACGATGGAACTGAAAATATTGCGAGCAGCACAACATGAATATTGTTTGTGAACACTCCTCCCCTGTCACCACAGCCAAAGACGCCAAACGTTTCCGATGTTTCACGTCAAAATAAATGATAGTCGTTCAGGCTGCTCTGTGGAATGCCTAGATTCCTAGCGGTGCGCCACTAACATTCCTCGAAAATGACTGGAATTCACAAAAAGTCAAGCTCAACGTCAAAGTTCAAAGTCTGATGTTTCGCTGGCTCGTGCAGCAGACGCAATTTTCAAAACGAAGGGTCAACTTTGACGCATTATTGTGCATGATTGGATGCGTTTCTCGGGATACTGTTATTTTAAGAACGTAGCACAAGCGTTTCAGAAGATTATTTATTAAATAATAATAAGAATAATAATAAAATAATAATAATAATAATTCTTAAAGATTATTTATTTGAGTTATAATAATTTCTGACTAACGGTATTGAAATAATGTGGCGATCATTAACCGCAGTCAAAATTTTTTGCACCTCCGTTGGTGATCGTCTGTTCATTTCTTCGCCTCTTTTCAGACATTCATGAAATTCAGAAATACTCTCACAAAACGCTTCTGTTACATCCCTATAATAATATTTTGGCTAGATTTCACCTTGGAAATCAAATACCCAGGCCTTGTGCAATTGCAGCCTCAAACACACAGGAAGTGCCCGACAATTATCAACGGACTGCTGATTATGCAAATGGTTGGTTTTGGTGATTCTGTATATCTCATTTTTGCGTATAACTAGTCGGGACCCGTGCCTACGGCCCGGCTACAGCGCCGCTCTATGCCACCCCCCCCCCCCCCCCCCGGAAGACCCGTTAGCATACCCAAAGCTACCCGTGAAAATTAACCCGTCCGCCCTTCCGAGGGAGGGGGCCACACACATACGTCTTCCTGTTTTAGTAGTATAGATATTGTTTTGCAAAGTCAATAAACTAGTATAATATATATTATGTACTATAAAATAAGTAAAATAGATCATGAAAAATGGTTTCGAATCACAGACGTAAACTTTGTGCATCTGCGCGGTCGTGTGCAGTACATCGACAAACGTCTCACGATCAACAACAGCGATTACCTCAAGATTCGCATGCAAATCGCCAAAAAGTTTTACGACGGACGTAAGTTATGAAAACGTTGTTGCCTAAATTATCAGGGAAATTGTGAGAAAGTATTTTCATATCAAGCCTTGTGGCTGGATCGGATATTGTTGGTATCTTCGCCCTTGGTTACGTGACTTTTTCGAACAAAAGTGCAGCTCTACTGGTGCCAACAAACTACATAATTTCAATCAGTTCTCTCGAGAACAAATTCGGTGGAAATCTGTGCAATTAGCACATTTCTAAATGTTAGTTTCTCATCGGAAGCAGATAATACGCATTTCACGCTCCGAAATGTCAGTAAGACAGATGTGGTCCGAATCACCAAGCTTCACACCACATATTTGCAGTGCAACAACAGCCCGGTCCCGGCGCAGTGTACCCGTACGTGGTGATGGATGTGGCTACATTCAATGCACAACATGTACAATTGTTCGATACACATCAGTTGATGAAGGGGTATGTTCGTGCATGTTGATATTTCCTGGTTATCAAAGTTTTGTTGCTTCAATTGTATCGGAAAAAATACAATGGCACACCATGCACGGTCAAGAACCAGCGTGTGGGTTTGAAACAATCTTCGCAGATACACCTTCACGGACTGAGTGAGTCGCTGATGTTTCGCGCGTTAATGACCATGACTTGCATCTACTTCGTTGATGTCCTGGACCGCACGAAACAGAAATTAGCATTGGCGAACAACCTAAATTCGATTACGGTCATGGCAAACAATCTAAGTTCCGATTCCAGTCAAACAATAAACGTGACCGGCAGTCTAACATCAGTGGTTCGTGACAGTGCTGGTCCGCCAATCAAGGACCCGTGGACGGGCGAGGAACGACAGCGGACGCAACGGTTGATCTACGTCAATCTGGGTGGGTGATGTTTCATGGTTTCATTGAAGGTGTGCAGTACTCCATCTGCATGGTGACATGATCGAGACCCGTCGCTTTTGATCGCGATGAGCAATATTCATCAGGGTACTAACGACAGGTTGGGGTCAAAATACCAACACTCGTTAAGGAAATTGTCCAATGTTGAGGGTTTTACTGCAGTTTCCAGTGACGGTGTTTGTATGGCACGAATTTGATGCGCATAATAAATAAAACATTATTTCAGAGACTTTGGACGTTGAGCGAGCTGATGCAAACTATGAAACGAAAGAATTTGATTTGAATTGAAAACTTGATCCGGTCTTTTGTCAAACGTTAATCAAATTATTGTTATTGTTATTGTTGTTACTCAGGCTGATGCACAGTCCCAATGTGATTCTCTGATTATCTACTACCGTAACTCGTCATTTTGTCTCATCAAACATTTTGTTCACTTTGATAGCCTATAGTAAAGTAAGTTTCCAATTTCGTTGCCTCATGCATTTTTACAGGCGCAGGGAAACTCCCGTTCGAAGTCGAAGCAGGCAACAAGGTCAACACACAGTCAACAAGCCACGCAGCTGGATCGGTATTATACACGACTGGAGTGTGCGTTTCGAATGTTTCAGTCACACAAGCTGTGTGTGTCAGCTGCGTGGCTTGTTGCCTGCTTCGACTTCGAATGGGAGTTTCCCTGCGTGTGTAAAAATGCAGGAGGCGACGAAATTTGAAATTTATTGTACTTGTACAGCAACCGACGAAATATCAACGTTATTGCTAGTTGGCAGGTTGTAAGCAAACCAAACATCGTGGTAAGAGTCTAGTCAAGTCCCAAGTCCTCTAGCTGAATAGGGGCTCCCCTTTTGAAATATTGTACCGCGTGTCTCTCGAATCCCCCAGCTGAACAGAGGCTCCTTTTCAGAAATGTTGCACCGCGTGTCTCACCTAGTCCTCCAGCTGAACAGAGGCTCTTTTTCAGAAATACTGCACCTCACCAAGTCCTCTAGCTGAACAGAGGCTCCTCCTGTTAAGCTGGAGGAGTTGGTGAGACACGCTGCGCTATCTTTCTGAAAGAAGCCTCTGTTAATCTAGAGGAGTTGGTAAGACACGCTGCGCTGTCTTTCTGAAGAGCAGCCACTGTTCAGCTGGAGAACTTGGTGAAACACGCGGCGCAATATTTCTGAAGAGCAGCCTCTTTTCATCTACAGGACTTGGTGAGACACGCTGTGCTGTATTTCTGAAGAGGAGCCTCTGTTCAAGTGGAGGACTTGATGAGACACGCGGTGCAATATTTCTGAACAGCAGCCTCTGTTCAGCTGGAGGATTTGGTGAGACACGCTTTGCTATATTTCTGAAAGAAGCCTCTGTTAAGCTAGAGGAGTTGGTAAGACACGCTGCGCTGTCTTTCTGAAGAGCAGCCACTGTTCAGCTGGAGGATTTGGTGAGACACGCTTTGCTATATTTCTGAAAGAGAGCCTCTGAAGAGAAGCCACTGTTCAGCTGGAGGACTTAGTGAGACACGCTGTGCAATATTTCTGAAGAGGGCTTGAGGTGGCATGTTAGCAGGAGGACTGGGCACGCTTTGCTATATTTCTGAAGAGAGCCTCTGTTAAGCTGAGAGGGCGACACGCTGCGCTATCTTTCTGAGAGGGCCACTGTTCAGCTGGAGGACTTCGTGAGACACGCTGTGCAATATTTCTGAGAGGAGCCTTGAGAAGCCTCTTTCAGCTAAACTTGTCAGACCCGCGGCGCAATATTTCTGAAGAGGAGCCTCTGAAGATGAGCCTCTGTTCAGCTGGAGGACTTGGTGAGACACGCGGTGCAATATTTCTGAAGAGGAGCCTCTGAAGATGAGCCTCTGTTCAGCTGGAGGACTTGGTGAGACCCGCGGCGCAATATTTCTGAAGAGCGGCCTCTGTTCAGCTGGAGGATTTGGTGAGACACGCTTTGCTATATTAAGAGGAGCCTCTGTTCTGCTAGAGAACTTGGCGAGACACGCGGTGCAAATTTTTCTGAACAGCAGCCTCTGTTCAGCTGGAGGATTTGGTGAGACACGCTGTGCGATATTTCTGAAGAGGAGCCTCTGTTCAGCTGGAGGACTTGGTGAGACACGCGGTGCAATATTTCTGAAGAGGAGCCTCTGTTCAGCTGGAGGACTTTGTGAGACACGCGGTGCAATATTTCTGAAGAGCAGCCTCTGTTCAGCTGGAGGATTTGGTGATACACGCTTTGCTATATTTCTGAGCAGCACCTCTGTTCAGCTGGAGGATTTGGTGAGACACGCTTCGCTATATTTCCAAAAGCGAGCCTCTGTTAAGCTAGAGGAGCTGATGAGACACGCTGCGCTATCTTTCTGAAGAGGTGCCACTGTTCAGCTGGAGGATTTGGTGAGACACGCTGTGCAATATTTCTGAAAAGGAGCCTCTGAAGATGAGCCTCTGTTCAGCTGGAGGACTTGGTGAGACCCGCGGCGCAATTTTTCTGAAGAGCAGCCTCTGTTCAGCTGGAGGACTTGGTGAGACACGCTGTGCAATATTTCTGAAGAGGAGCCTCTGAAGATGAGCCTCTGTTCAGCTGGAGGACTTGGTGAGACACGCGGCGCAATTTTTCTGAAGAGCAGCCTCTGTTCAGCTGGAGGACTTGGTGAGACACGCTGCGCAATATTTCTGAAGAGGAGCCTCTGAAGATGAGCCTCTGTTCAGCTGGAGGACTTGGTGAGACACGCGGCGCAATTTTTCTGAAGAGGAGCCTCTGAAGATAAGCCTCTGTTCAGCTGGAGGACTTGGTGAGACACGCGGTGCAATATTTCAGAAGAGGAGCCTCTGAAGATGAGCCTCTGTTCAGCTGGAGGACTTGGTCAGACCCGCGGCGCAATATTTCTGAAGAGCAGCCTCTGTTCAGCTAGAGAACTTGGCGAGACACGCGGTGCAAATTTTTCTGAAGAGCAGCCTCTGTTCAGCTGGAGGACTTTGAAGAGGAGCCTCTGTTCAGCTAGAGAACTTGGCGAGACACGCGGTGCAAATTTTTCTGAAGAGCAGCCTCTGTTCAGCTGGAGGACTTGGTGAGACACGCTGTGCGATATTTCTGAAGGGGAGCCTCTGTTCAGCTGGAGGACTTGGTGAGACACGCGGTGCAATATTTCTGAAGAGGAGCCTCTGTTCAGCTGGAGGACTTTGTGAGACACGCGGTGCAATATTTCTGAAGAGCAGCCTCTGTTCAGCTGGAGGATTTGGTGAGACACGCTTTGCTATATTTCTGAAAGAGAGCCTCTGTTAAGCTAGAGGAGTTGGTGAGACACGCTGCGCTGTCTTTCTGAAGTGGAGCCGCTGTTCAGCTAGAGGACTTGGTGAGACACGCGGTGCAAAATTTCTGAAGAAGAGCTCTGTTCAGCTGGAGGACTTGGTGAGACACGCTGCGCAATATTTCTGAAGAGGAGCCTCTGAAGATGAGCCTCTGTTCAGCTGGAGGACTTGGTGAGACACGCGGCGCAATTTTTCTGAAGAGGAGCCTCTGAAGATAAGCCTCTGTTCAGCTGGAGGACTTGGTGAGACACGCGGTGCAATATTTCAGAAGAGGAGCCTCTGAAGATGAGCCTCTGTTCAGCTGGAGGACTTGGTCAGACCCGCGGCGCAATATTTCTGAAGAGGAGTCTCTGTTCAGCTAGAGAACTTGGCGAGACACGCGGTGCAAATTTTTCTGAAGAGCAGCCTCTGTCTTGGCGAGACACGCGGTGCAAATTTTTCTGAAGAGCAGCCTCTGTTCAGCTGGAGGACTTGGTGAGACACGCTGTGCGATATTTCTGAAGAGCAGCCTCTGTTCAGCTGGAGGACTTGGTGAGACACGCGGTGCAATATTTCTGAAGAGGAGCCTCTGTTCAGCTGGAGGACTTTGTGAGACACGCGGTGCAATATTTCTGAAGAGCAGCCTCTGTTCAGCTGGAGGATTTGGTGAGACACGCTTTGCTATATTTCTGAAAGAGAGCCTCTGTTAAGCTAGAGGAGTTGGTGAGACACGCTGCGCTGTCTTTCTGAAGTGGAGCCGCTGTTCAGCTAGAGGACTTGGTGAGACACGCGGTGCAAAATTTCTGAAGAAGAGCTCTGTTCAGCTGGAGGACTTGGTGAGACACGCGGTGCAATATTTCTGAAGAGCAGCCTCTGTTCAGCTGGAGGATTTGGTGAGACACGCTTTGCTATATTTCTGAAAGAGAGCCTCTGTTAAGCTAGAGGTGTTGATGAGACACGCTGCGCTGTCTTTCTGAAGAGGAGCCACTGTTCAGCTAGAGGACTTGGTGAGACACGCGGTGCAATATTTCTGAAGAAGAGCTCTGTTCAGCTGGAGGACCTAGTGAGACACGCGGTGCAATATTTCTGAAGAAGAGCTCTGTTCAGCTGGAGGACTTGGTGAGACACGCGGTGCAATATTTCTGAAGAGGAGCTCTGTTCAGCTGGAGCACTTGGTGAGACACGCGGTGCAATATTTCTAAAAATGAGCCTCTGTTCAGCTAGAGGACTTGGAGAGACACGCGGTGCAATATTTCTGAAGAGCAGCCTCTGTTCAGCTGGAGGATTTGGTGAGACACGCTTTGCTATATTTCTGAAAGAGAGCCTCTGAAGAGGAGCCACTGTTCAGCTGGAGGACTTGGTGAGACACGCTGTGCAGTATTTCTGAAGAGGAGCCTCTGAAGATGAGCCACTGTTCAGCTGGAGGATTTGGTGAGACACGCTTTGCTATATTTCCGAAAGAGAGCCTCTGTTAAGCTGGAGCAGTTGATGAGACACGCTGCGGTATCTTTCTGAAGAGGTGCCACTGTCCAGCTGGAGGATTTGGTGAGACACGCTGTGCAATATTTCTGAAGAGGGGCCTCTGAAGATGAGCCTCTGTTCAGCTGGAGGACTTGGTGAGACACGCTGTGCAATATTTCTGAAGAGGAGCCTCTGAAGATGAGCCACTGTTCAGCAGGAGGACTTGGTGAGACACGCTTTGCTATATTTCTGAAAGAGAGCCTCTGTTAAGCTAGAGGAGTTGGTGCGAAACGCTGCGCCATCTTTCTGAAGAGGTGCCACTGTTCAGCTGGAGGATTTGGTGAGACACGCTGTGCAATATTTCTGAAGAGGAGCCTCTGAAGATGAGCCTCTGTTCAGCTGGAGGACTTGGTCAGACCCGCGGCGCAATATTTCTGAAGAGGACCTCTGAAGATGAGCCTCTGTTCAGCTGGAGGACTTGGTGAGACACGCGGCGCAATTTTTCTGAAGAGCAGCCTCTGTTCAGCAGGAGGACTTAGTGAGACACGCTGTGCAATATTTTTGAAGAGCAGCCACTGTTCAGCTGGAGGATTTGGTGAGACACGCTGCGCTGTCTTTCTGAAGAGCAGCTACTGTTCAGCTGGAGGATTTGGTGAGACACGCTGCGCTGTCTTTCTGAAGTGGAGCCTCTGTTCAGCTAGAGAACTTGGCGAGAGGTGCCACTGTTCAGCTGGAGGATTTGGTGAGACACGCTGTGCAATATTTCTGAAGAGGAGCCTCTGAAGATGAGCCTCTGTTCAGCTGGAGGACTTGGTCAGAGCGGCGGCGCAATATTTCTGAAGAGGACCTCTGAAGATGAGCCTGTGTTCAGCTGGAGGACTTGGTGAGACACGCGGCGCAATTTTTCTGAAAAGCAGCCTCTGTTCAGCTGGAGGGCTTAGTGAGACACGCTGTGCAATATTTTTGAAGAGGTGCCTCTGAAGATGAGCCTCTGTTCAGCTGGAGGACTTGGTGAGACACGCGGTGCAATATTTCTGAAGAGGAGCCTCTGAAGATGAGCCTCTGTTCAGCTGGAGGACTTGGTGAGACACGCTCCGCAATATTTCAGAAGAGCAGCCTCTGTTCAGCTGGAGCATTTGGTGAGACACGCTTTGCTATATTTCTGAAATAAGCCTCTGTTAAGCTAGAGGAGTTGGTGAGACACGCTGCGCTGACTTTCTGAAGTGGGGCCTCTGTTCAGCTAGAGAACTTGGCGAGACACGCGGTGCAAATTTTTCTGAAGAGCAGCCTCTGTTCAGCTGGAGGACTTGGTGAGACACGCTGTGCGATATTTCTGAAGAGGAGCCTCTGTTCAGCTGGAGGACTTTGGTGAGACACGCGGTGCAATTTTTCTGAAGAGCAGCCTCTGTTCAGCTGGAGGACTTTGGTGAGACACGCGGTGCAGTATTTCCGAAGAGGAGCCTCTGTTCAGCTGGAGGACTTGGTGAGACCCGCGGCGCGATATTTCTGAAGAGCAACCTCTGTTCAGCTGGAGGATTTGGTGAGACACGCTTTGCTATATTTCTGAAAGAAGCCTCTGTTAGGCTAGAGGACTTGGTGAGACACGCGGTGCAATATTTCTAAAAATGAGCCTCTGTTCAGCTAGAGGATTTGGTGAGACACGCTGCGCTGTCTTTCTGAAGAGGAGCCACTGTTCAGCTGGAGGACTTGGTGAGACACGCGGTGCAAAATTTCTGAAGAGGAGCTGAAGATGAGCCTCTGTTCAGCTGGAGAACTTGGTGAGACACGCGGTGCAATTTTTCTGAAGAGCAGCCCCTGTTCAGCTGGAGGACTTGGTGAGACACGCTGTGCTTTTATTCTGAAGAGGAGCCTCTGTTCAGCTGGAGGACTTGGTGAGACATGCTTTGCCATATTTCTGAAAGAGAGGCTCTGAAGAGGAGCTACTGTTCAGCTGGAGGACCTGGTGAGACGCGCTGTGCAATATTTCTGAAAGAGAGCCTCTGTTGAGCTAGAGAAGTTGGTGCGAAACGCTGCGCCATCTTTCTGAAGAGGGGCCACTATTCAGCTGGAGGACTTTGTGAGACACGCGGTGCTATATTTCTGAGCAGCACCTCTGTTCAGCTGGAGGATTTGGTGAGACACGCTTTGCTATATTTCCGAAAGAGAGCCTCTGTTAAGCTGGAGCAGTTGATGAGACACGCTGCGGTATCTTTCTGAAGAGGTGCCACTGTCCAGCTGGAGGATTTGGTGAGACACGCTGTGCAATATTTCTGAAGAGGGGCCTCTGAAGATGAGCCTCTGTTCAGCTGGAGGACTTGGTGAGACACGCTGTGCAATATTTCTGAAGAGGAGCCTCTAATACACTGTTCAGCAGGAGACTTGGTGAGCACGCTTTGCTATATTTCTGAAGAGAGCCTCTGTTAAGCTGAGGAGTTTGCGACGCTCCATCTTTCTGAAGAGGGCCACTTTCAGCTGGAGGATTTGGTGAACACGCTGTGCAATATTTCTGAAGAGGAGCCTCTGAAGATGAGCCTCTGTTCAGCTGGAGGACTTGGTCAGACCCCGCGCAATATTTCTGAAGAGCCTCTGAAGTGAGCCTTGTTCACTGGAGCTTGGTGACACGCGGCGCAATTTTTCTGAAGAGCAGCCTCTGTTCAGCAGGAGGACTTAGTGACCGCTTGCAATATTTTTGAAGAGCACCACTTTCACTGAGATTTTCACCTCCTTCTTTCTAAGCACTCTTTCACTGGTTCCCTCGCTTCTTTCTAATCCTCTGTTCACTAAGAACTTGGCGAGAGGTGCCACTGTTCACTGGAATTTGTGAGACACGCTGTGCAATATTTCTGAAGAGGAGCCTCTGAAGATGAGCCTCTGTTCAGCTGGAGGACTTGGTCAGAGCGGCGGCGCAATATTTCTGAAGAGGACCTCTGAAGATGAGCCTCTGTTCAGCTGGAGGGCTTAGTGAGACACGCTGTGCAATATTTTTGAAGAGGTGCCTCTGAAGATGAGCCTCTGTTCAGCTAGAGGACTTGGTGAGACACGCTGCGCTGTCTTTCTGAAGAGGAGCCACTGTTCAGCTGGAGGACTTGGTGAGACACGCGGTGCAAAATTTCTGAAGAGGAGCTGAAGATGAGCCTCTGTTCAGCTGGAGAACTTGGTGAGACACGCGGTGCAATTTTTCTGAAGAGCAGCCCCTGTTCAGCTGGAGGACTTGGTGAGACACGCTGTGCTTTTATTCTGAAGAGGAGCCTCTGTTCAGCTGGAGGACTTGGTGAACATGCTTTGCCATATTTCTAAAGAGAGGCTAGAGGGTATGTCAGTGGAGGACTGGTGAGACGCGCTGTGCAATATTTCTGAAAGAGAGCCTCTGTTAAGCTAGAGGAGTTGGTGCGACACGCTGCGCCATCTTTCTGAAGAGGGGCCACTATTCAGCTGGAGGACTTTGTGAGACACGCTGTGCTAATTTCTAAGAGCACCTCTGTTCAGCTGGAGGATTTGGTGAGACACGCTTTGCAATATTTCCGAAAGAGAGCCTCTGTTAAGCTGGAGCAGTTGATGAGACACGCTGCGGAATCTTTCTGAAGAGGTGCCTCTGTCCAGCTGGAGGATTTGGTGAGACACGCTGTGCAATATTTCTGAAGAGGAGCCTCTGAAGATGAGCCTCTGTTCAGCTGGAGGACTTGGTGAGACACGCTGTGCAATATTTCTGAAGAGGAGCCTCTGAAGATGAGCCACTGTTCAGCTGGAGGACTTGGTGAGATCCGCTGTGCTATATTTCTGAACGAGAGCCTCTGAGAAGCTAGAGCAGGTGGTGCGACACGCTGCGCAATCTTTCTGAAGAGGTGCCTCTGTTCAGCTGGAGGATTTGGTGAGACACGCTGTGCAATATTTCTGAAGAGGAGCCTCTGAAGATGAGCCTCTGTTCAGCTGGAGGACTTGGTCAGACCCGCGGCGCAATATTTCTGAAGAGGACCTCTGAAGATGAGCCTCTGTTCAGCTGGAGGACTTGGTGAGACACGCGGCGCAATTTTTCTGAAGAGCAGCCTCTGTTCAGCTGGAGGACTTAGTGAGACACGCTGTGCAATATTTTTGAAGAGCAGCCACTGTTCAGCTGGAGGATTTGGTGAGACACGCTGAGCTGTCTTTCTGAAGAGCAGCTATGTTCAGTGGAGGATTTGGTGAGAAGTGGTGTCTTTTGAGTGGAGCTTGTTCAGCTGAGAATTGGCGAGAGGTGCCATGTTCAGTGGAGGATTTGGTGAGACAGCTGTGCAATATTTCTGAAGAGGAGCCTCTGAAGATGAGCCTCTGTTCAGCTGGAGGACTTGGTCAGAGCGGCTGGAATATTTCTGAAGAGGCCTCTGAAGATGAGCCTGTGTTCAGCTGGAGGACTTGGTGAGACACGCTGTGCTATTTTTCTGAAAGAGCAGCCTCTGTTCAGCTGGAGGCTTAGTGAGACACGCTTGCATTTTGAAGAGGTGCCTCTGAAGATGAGCCTCTGTTCAGGCTGGAGGACTTGGTGAGACACGCTGTGCAATATTTCTGAAGAGGAGCCTCTGAAGATGGGCCTACTATTCAGCTGGAGGACTTTGTGAGACACGCGGTGCTATATTTCTGAGCAGCACCTCTGTTCAGCTGGAGGATTTGGTGAGACACGCTTTGCTATATTTCCGAAAGAGAGCCTCTGTTAAGCTGGAGCAGTTGATGAGACACGCTGCGGTATGTTATGGTCGCATTAAACTGAGGTTACATGTTATATTCTGTAGATTAATTACGTAACTGGTTGGAACTAGATGAGTAGAGAAGTACGGTTCGCAGTGGTTTGAATGAACTGTTTTACGTTACACTTGACTTTAACTGATGATATTGTAAACTTCGACACTCACGATACCCACAGGTTGTTGGCGTAATTGTTGTTGCACAATCCACAAGTCACACAGACGGCAAACACGATCCAGTAATACATGGGATAATCACATATAGGTATATAGGTATATAGGTAACACAAGGTGAATATTTGGTGAAGGTTTTTTTTCAGAATGAATACGAACAAGTTTTGCTGCAGCAAACCTAATCCGAACCAAGCTATGTTGAAAGATCACATTAATTCAGAACACTCTTGTTTAGTCAGTTTTCAAGCCTTTCAACATTTGGCGTATTGTTCGTGCGTAGCGCTTACAACGACCACGCACTTTAGATACATAGGGAAACTGTGCTGTGCAGCACAAACACTGCGGCAACCAAAGTTCGAAAATACTGAAATGGTTGAAATTATATTACAAATAAAGTCCAGTTTTGTTGTACAGAGACTCAAATAGATATTTTAGCTCATTTCGGGTGTAATGTAGTCTATAGACAGTGTTTTCTGTTCGCAATGGCTGGTCAAGAAGATATACCTTGTGTTCGTGCTCCACAAACTCACTCAATTGCCGGTTAAACTCTTCAGCCAGGTCGATGTAGTTGATACCGTTGTAGATGACGTGTGGTATGGGGGCGATGCACAGCTTTCCGTGGAACTCTTCCTTCAACACTTTCACACATTCCTTTACCGAGTCAATCCCTTTCTCTTTTGTCCACTGGCCGAACACTATGTTGTTTAATCCAACAAACAAGCAAACGATCCCGCGGGCCATTGGTCGTGTCTCATTTTTCAGCATGGATGCTAACTCTTCTGACCGCACTCCACTTATACTGAGCACTTTTGTGTTTCTCTCCACGAGCCCTTCGACACGTTTCTGCGAACACAATGAGTCGCCAGTGAGCAACCCAAAGTTGGCATACGGCTGTTTGTATGTGGGTGTGCCATACGTTGTTGCAGACGGCAGGTATCTCTTTCGGCGACGGGTTTCACGGTCGTTTGATTTGTTGTTAGAGGGGCGCGTGTCACGGTTGTTGCCAGACTCTTGGTTGTTGGACACGTTGTTGGAGTGGCGCGTTTCGAGGTTGGTGTCGGACTCTTCATTTCCGGACTCTTCTTGTGGCTGATCTTTGTCTCCTTCGTTGTCAGAATCCAGGTCGACTTCGATAACAGGTGGGTTGGGAACACTTCCGGTTACTTGCACTTCTGGTTCGGGATCGATGATGTTCTTCGCTTCTCGGGTGTCAATTCGGTTGTCGTCATTCACGAACTGAGTCATGTTCTTCATTAGCAGTACCACGGTTGCGTACACGTTTCTGAGCTGACTCGCTTCTTCCCCTCTTCCGTTCTGCTCCATTTCTTGTATTTTGGCGGACAGTAAAAACTGTGCCACCACTGTGGCATCGTCAGGTGGCGTGGTCATTTTGATGTTCTGACGACAGTGGACACTGCAAACAGTTGAAATTGACTCAAGATTTATTATTGGCATAACAATATAGTTAATTACTGTCAGAAAAACTATATTTGGATTTGCATTTAATGTGCTCAAATGTGTTTTGAATCTTTCACGAGAATTATATTTGCACAATTACACAATTATTGGCGACAATAACTCAGTTATATCATTAAACACAAGAACTCAGACCCATAATAATAATTTATTGCGATCAAAAAATAAAAATTTCCCATATATGCGTTCGTGGACCGCTTTCTTCTTCAGTCCTTCTCTTTCTTTACGCTTCTTTCGTTAGCTTTCTTCAGGGTTCTCTGCCATCTTTCTTCCCATCGATCTGCAGATTTACTGCGCCTTGACTTTTCTTTTTTCTTCACTTTTGCCACAATTCGTTCGCTCATTCTTCGGTAGTTTCTTCCGATATGACCGATACATTGGCCCATCAACGGTCCACAGCAGGCTGGTAGTAGGAATATCATCAACAACACCACTATTGCCCACACAATCACAACCTTCCAGTTGACCCACAAAGTGTCCCACAGGTATGACAGATCAATGTCGGTCAGAGACTTCCAGAAGTTGTTATCTTCAGATTCGTACGTTGAGTTGGCTGGGATTGGGACCACGTTCGACGACTTTATCAGGCTCAAATACGGTTGATAATCCAATAGTCCTTCGCTTGACATGGTTGTTTCGGTGGCTCCACACTTGACGTCACACTTCAATTTTGCTCTTGCTTTGTTGTATGCCAGGGCGATGGTCGTACTCTTGCCTGCCGTTGTACACAAAAACGTGAATGCTTTGTTTCCGCAGATGGCAATGGCGTGTAATGACTTTCTCATCGTTGTACACTTCAGACTCAATCTGGCTTGTGTCACACACGCAAAACATCCAGTTATGTTCCCAGTGGTTACACGACAGGTGTCAACGTCCACTTCTTCCTTGATGATCACTCGTTCTGTACTCACGTGAAGTCGTATGACCGCTACTGAACGGATTTCCACTCTGACTGTTTCTCCAACTTTGTTTATGTGATGTTGTTCTGAAGTTAGAGGCAACAGTAGATCATTCCTGTCGAACAATTGCTGCACTTCGTTGTGTGTACACATGCAGTTTGGAGTTTCACCCCCTGGGCTGCAGCTGCATACTGAATGCAGAAATTTGCAGCTTTTGCTCATTCTGGTGGCTTTGATGCTGCTTCCACACTGGAAGTTGCCCACTGAACTCGGTGTTAGAACTCCTCTTCCGTTGATCATCACCCTAACTGTTTGTTTGCCGTTGGTGAGAAATGGCGTGTGCAAGTCCGTCAATTCTTTGCCTTTCAGACCTCCTGTGGCTGTAATATCGAATTGATCCATTGCCTTCATCTTCAACCCTGGTGTTAACTCCAGATATTCTTCTTTTTCTTCTTTCGTGTCTGTCCATTTCAATTTCAGCTTGATCTTCGTAGTGAAGGACGGACATTTGAACGCTTCGTACACAGCACTACTTTGTTCTTTCGCATACACTTTATACAGCAAGCAAGTATTGCTCTTAAAAAAGCAATCATGGTTGGTGCTGGTCGTCGTACAGTAACTAAATCCGGGTCTTCGATTTGCTTCGAGTCCTTTGAATTCCTTGATGAAAGTGCCTTGTTTCACCTTATCACAGAACGATCCTTTGCACGATCCACTCAAGTAGCATCGCCTTGAACTCGTGACCTCGTACTTGACATCTCGTGTGTAATACATCACTTGCTTGTCACATTCCAAATTCACGGCCACTGTTTCCACTTGCAACATGCCCAGTGCTTTGTTGTCTTCTTTCTCCACAAACGTCAAACAACTACGTTGTCCTCTGGGGACGAGCGCTAATTCCGCCGCTGTATGCTCTTCGCACGTTCGTGACGTAGTATTGGTTTTGCTGTCGTACTTGGTTTTGCATTTTGTACCGTCATACGCCATAATCACACCTTCTGAGCATGCTATTGTCGATGGTAGCATGATCATTAGCAAGCTCAGGTTTATTAACGTTTGACTTCGACTTCGTTGAGGTGCGTTCCGTTCTCCCCTGCTAATCGTCCTCATCTCCAATGGATCTTCTTCTGTTCTCACTGGATGGTAGTCGCTTCTCGTTTCGGGTCTTTTGGTTGTTTGCGGACCAAATCGTCTGCGTAACCAACATATGCTTGTTACACAGTCCACGCAACAGTTGCAACACCAGCGAAGTTTCTTCAGAATTCTGATTACCAGTTTCACCAACGCGTATACGAGACACAAAGTGACCGTGAGCAAACTCAATATCAACACCACACCGTACATTCCAGTACATCGAATGTTCGCCAGATTTTCTAGGCACAATCGACATTCGATCAATTCACAAATGTCTGTCCCTTTGCAATGTATACCCATTCTTCGCTTGAGAAATCCATGCCAAAACACGTTTGCTTCCACTGTGTACGTTTCTTTGGTGGTCAGCTCCAGTGGAAACACCACATTTTGCGACACTGGATGGTCGATACTGTAGCAAATCGGTGACGAACAGATTCTGATCAGATTGATCTCCTTGACTTTTACTTGCAGGTGCACGCCATTTTTTATGCAATTGAGCGAAACTTCTTGATCTGTGAACTCAGTGTCGTTGTCGGTTTTCCCTTTGTGTGGGTAGACATAAACGGTTTGTTCTCCCCATCCTTTGACTGGGATCTTGACGTTTTTACCTGTCACCAAGTACGTAATCGAGTGGTGCGGGAAATAGCAGAATTTCGATGTATAGCGATCAACACAAGTATTCACTGAACAGAATGTTTCAGTTCCGGACATTTGTCCGTTCTCCTTGCCGACACAGGCGAACTGTTGGTTCAACTGTTGGATTTGTTGTTCTTTCAGTTGAATTCGCTTCACCCAAAACTTTCTTCCATCGATTAACTCAACCATTGACACCTTGAGATATTTTCGTTCCACATCGCACTCTTCACTCGGTTGTTCCGAACATATCTCTTCAGGTTTTTCTTTCTCCAACGCAGCAAGCATGTCTTCAGTAATCTTTGGAAGCTGGTTGTTCTCCTTGTCTACGAATACACAGCCTGTCATCCAGTCCTCACACAGACAATCTGGTATCATGAATTCACAACGTCCTTCTTTGCTCAGGACCATCTTCGGTAGCCGTGATTGAAAGTCACAGTTCAGATGTTCAGTTTCTGGTCCTTTGCCGCAAATTTGACTTGTGCAGTTGACAGTTCTGCTGCAGTAGTGGTTGTCGTCACGCTTCCTGTAGATCACCTCGCCAGTTTCCTGACACGGTTGAGCGTCAATCACGGTCAACAGGGACGCATCAATACTCTTCTCACATTGTTTGGCCTGTGTTTGTCCGCAGAGCAACAGCACCATCAGAATCGTAGCCAGTGGTTTCGCGAAGGTGACTCGTTTTTTAGGCTTCCGTTCTTGTTTCATGTGGCTGTTGTCCTCGGGTTCAAAATCGGTGTGTACTTCCAGCGGATGAAGGTCCTTGATAGCTTTCGTGCTTAATCTCTGTCCTGCCAGCTGTATTTCAGCGGTTCGAATCTGTCCGTCCCGCGACGGAATCAACTTGTTTATCCTTGCGATTTCCCATTTTCCTCTTGGCATGTGACCATCAGCTACCCATACCACATCGTCCACTTGAGGGCTTTGTTTTGTCACCGACCGTTGTTGCTTCAGCTTTGATTGTAGCCGTTCTCTCAAAACGAGTGGGTATTCCGTCAGAAACGCCTTCCAGATTCTCTCCCAATATGCTGATGCGCTCTGATACATTTGCCGCAACTTTGACTCTTCAGTTTGTTTCTTCTTTGCCAAGGATGAAGTCTTGTTCCCTTGCTCAACAGAGGGCAGCAATGAGTGTGGACCTTGCATCATGAGCTTCCACGGCGTAATTGGTTCGAGACTGGTTGAGGTCACAGTGGTCAACGGACGACCATTCACCATGCTCGCGACTTCGATGACTGCAGTCTGCAGTTCGTCGAATGTTGGTATAGATTTGCCGAGCAGAACCGTCGGACGCAGTAGTAGTTTGATCAGCTTGTTCATCACTTCGATCGCACCCATCCGATGGGGGGTTTTGGCACAATTGTACGACCAATGGACACTCAGTTTTTCGTTCTCCAGGAATTTGTTCTTCCAGGCTCCATTTTCACGTATCCTCTGTTCGAAAACCCATGACAGGAGCTTCTTTCCCAACACAAACACCGCTGCGTTATCACTGCGAATACACTTCAACAAGCCGTATCGAGCGCAGAACCTTCTGAACGCCAACAGGAATGCGCTCGCCGATAATCCCACAGTCAATTCCAGATGCAATCCTCTTGTCACGAAGCAGGAAAACGCCAAGATGTACACTTTCACTGCCGTTGTACTGTTGTTCATGTAGCACAGTATTGGTCCCAAATAGTCGACAAACGAGTAGGAGAAACACGGTCGTTGTTGCAATCGTTCGATCGGCAGATTCGCCATTTCTGGTGACGCGTATGGCGGTCCCTTGTACCGATTGCACATCACACAATTGCTGGTAGCTCCATTGATGGTTTGACGAGTCCTGGGTATCAGATAGTGCGCGAGCGAAATCGCTAGTTGTCTGGCACCACTGTGACAGAACAACGTGTGGTAGAAACGAATCATCATTTGTATGAAGTCACCAGTGCGTGGGGTCAACAGAGGGTATTTCACGGCTAGCGGTAGGTCCGCATTTTCAGTGTTCCTGTTTCTGCTTCTCAGCAATCCTCGTTCGTCCACAAACAGTTTCCACTGTTTTGCCAGACCACTCGGTTTACTGGAATTCATTCGACGTATTACTCCACCGTAATGGCTTTGTTGTTCGAACTTCAGCAGAAGATCTGACGCTGTGTCTCTCTCTTGCTTCGACACAAATCCGCAACGTTTGATCGGGGCTAGCCACAATTCTGCTGCACGAAATTTCATTCTCGCTTCTTCCGACAATTTAGTCCATATTTCGTTCTTGAAATAGCGCAGTACAAATACCACCGTCGTTAACAGTTTCGAAAACGAGGATTGACGTTCGATGGCCGTGGTGAAAATATGGCGGGCTTTCTGTTTCTTTGTTTCATTCGTGATCAATGCCAGTTCCGTTTTCTTTGACTTGACTGCTTGTTTCTTGACTTCTTGTTTCTCCTCTGCCATGAGCATGTTCAGCATTGCTTCGTCGTGAATTTCTCTTGGTAGCGCTTGCACGGGTCTGTGTTACTAATTATGTGATGGGTCTGTGTTATTTGGGTGGCTTGTGTGTGGCTGTTGTTGGGCTTGGTATGAAAGGGCTATTCGGCTGTTACAAGAATAAGGGTTTATGGTATATTGGATAATGGATAAGGTGAGGGTAAGGAATACAATAAGGGGGCGAGTAGGGTGACCGCTGGTCAGATGGTACAACGATGGAACACAAGCGGGGTGAACACCAAACTAAGTAGAACACCGAACTAAGCAGAACACCCAACTAAAGCATGAAGCCGTTAGGCGGCCAGAGAGAAACGTCATGGCTGGTGGGCGGAGTTAGCCAACCAGTAGGTCCGTGACATTCCTCTCCCCTATGACAACGGTAGATTATATCACTGAATTGTTGATCGGTTGGGGAAAGAAACTCATCAAATTAATAGGATGTAACAATATTAGTTAAAACATATGACTACGGCTGGCCGGGCCGACTCAAATGCTCAAGAAGATACACACAGTATAAAGAGTAACAATTGCAGTTCTACAATCAGTCAATCATGAGATCAGAATTAACAACGTAATGTTGGAAAATAGACTTCATTTCAATAAAATTAAACCAGTACGATAAATGGTGTGTAAAATGCTGTCATGCAGTGTAATATAATGCGTTTGTGTTTGATTGGAAGAGAGACCATCATTGAGGTGCATGAGAAGAAACAATGATGATAAATAGGTGCATAACAGTAACACCTGTTTTGTAGGTACTTAAATGAGAAGACTAGTTTATGACTTAGAATTAGAGTGTGATGTGTTTGAGAAAACACAAGTTAGGTCTGACTGATGACCAGTGGATGAAATGTTTGTTTGGAACCAAAATGTGACATACATGGTTACGATAGGTATGTGACAGCAACGTAAGTCATGCAATTGAGCAATCACGAAACACGGATATAACAAGTGGATAAAAAGATAAAAGACCATGCTAAATAAAATGAGTGCAAACATGCGTTTGCCATGCAAGCGGTCAGGTCTTGGCTTGCTGCTGAGGTTCAGCTACTGTAGGAATGTGATGTCGGTTGCGGTGAACCGACGTGCATCATCCTTCCTTCCTTTCGAAAGTGAGTGAGATGGTAAATTGTCGACATGGGTGTTGACTTGGACGAAACGTCCAACTGTTTAAGCTTCATGGGGCGGCGTAGAAGTAAATAGGGCGCTGGAAAATAATTTTGGTGCAACGGACACGACACTGAAGTCTTCTCGCTGTACCTATAAAATGGCTTCTGGGAAACCGGTTTGCCAGAGCCTACGCCGCAAGGTAACCAAGGACACAAAAATTCTCATGGTTACATGGTACCAAAATAAATAATCATAATTTATATAGCGCCTGTAAATAATCAAATGCATGCAGTTTTGGCATCTTCATTCAACGTGGGGAAACAAAAATGGGATCAAAAATCAACCCACGAAAATAAAATTCAATCCAATTTAGGGGAAATTAAAACTTGACTCAACCCGGGGGGTAACATTCATGCATAATTGCGGGAACAAAATCATAACGGGGCATTTCGGGTGCCACTAAGGTTACATAACATATACCAGGTATCATGCTCACACTATAACAGACCATCACTCTTACTCAAACAATAAACAGTCGTAAAATGAATGGACACACATCATTCGGGTCAACAAGACTCAAACACATTTCTCACTTGTCAGAACAAACGAATTCAACAATCATGCGAACAAACACTCACGCACGATAAAGCACTTTTCATTGCGCTTTACTTTAAAACACGCAGTCACGCAAGTAAGCTCAATGGATACTAACACAATCATACAGAAATGCACATTCATGCTGAAACAAAATCACAAGGGCGACACATGCAGTACATTATCATTCATTCCCATGTCAAGCAGAACTTGACACAACTTCGACAACACGCACAACACAATTATTCAGAACTCATCAAACAACGACACAATACATACATACGGCAAGGCACATGCTTTCCAAACAGGACCATGGGGCGGTAGTGAGGGTACGTAACGGAACAATTGTAACCCCACTTGAGAGCGAAAGACACTCAGTCACATGTCTTGAGGCCAGCCACTCAGGCATAGCGTAATAGGGGAACTAAGGGGACATGAAAGAGCCAGCCACACAGGCAAAGCACATTGCATACAACGACGTGGAAAATTCCACACAGGAAAACTCAGTAATTCCATACAGGAAACAGTGATTCCACAAAGGGATACTCAGGGATTCGCAGGGGGTTCCACACAGGAAACAGGGGTTCCACACAGGTGCGTCTAGCAAACGTATAAACAAGATAAAGTGTACGGTATAAGCATCCTGTAAACTCCACAAGGGCAACGTTCGTGCATCATATCGCATCGTACGTCGGGTTGCAATTGAAGTGGGTATTGGTGTGTAAAGTTGCTGATTACCAATCAAGCCATTTTGCTGTAAAGCTGTAAATAATAAGTTTGTGGGCATGCAGTATCATGCTGCTATAATTGTGACATTCGTGTTGGCATTTGAGGTTCATTGACGTGGCATTGAGATATGATTCACGTGTCGGCACTTGGCATATAGGTGTAAAGTCGCTGGTTTGTGTGCGGGTTACGGTATCTGCAAGCGCACTGCATTCATCTCATGCAACACAATTATACGTCATACGTGCATCTCATATACCTTTCAACAAGCACATCCCTGTGGTAAGCTGGGTTACGGTAGGGGTTCGCAAACGTAAAATTACGCTCATGCATGGTCAAAATTACGTTGTTGTTGTGGTTTCACACTTTTCGTTTCGAGCTGGTTTGGGCGGCACATCCTGGCACAAGTTTAATGACGAACGACGGTCGCTGGTTGTAGAGAGTGCACAAATAAATTCGACTTTGGCATACAAGTGTACATGCTTGCATAAGTGGTGTGGTACCCAACAGGATTGAGTGCGCGCGGTTATTCTGGGGCTTCCAGTGAGTGGTGAGGAACATGCATAACAATGTACAACATGCGCGAATAACAATACCAGGCACGTACGTGTAAAGCTAATGTAATGATGCCTACACGAGACCATGTGCGCGTTTGGTAGGAGCAACAACAACTGCAAAATGAGATGAGCCGCAGCGCGAAGCAGAGAACCTATAAATGAGCGAACGCTTGGCGTGCGCGTGTGTGTGTCTTACTGGAATCTAATTATGGGGCTATGCTGGATGAGTGAAAGACTAGTAAACAGAACAGAATTGTTGGTCTCCCCCAAAATGAAATGTGCGTGCTCGTCAAAGCAGTATATGTGGTGCGGTAGTGTGTTCGTGACTGTGTGATGTGCGTGTGAAAAAGATGCGCATGCGTGAAAAGACACGGAAAATACACAAAACACGCAAAATAATCAACCGTTACGTGCAACAACCGATAAATCCTGCTAACTACCTACTGGCCATACCTCATACACTAAAGAGTGTCCTTTGATCATGTTGAACTCAGCTGCTTTGCTGTCCAAGAGCAAAATCCTGATGAATTGTGTGTTCTTGTGCAGATGACATTGTCAGTGTCATGTCGCACAGTTGTTGTCCGAGCCAAATGATTGCACGATGTTGCATGATGACAAGATTGACCAAACGGATGGATGACCAGGCATTGAGATTCAGCTATTGATCTATCGGATGCACTTGAGAGGACCAGACGTCGGATTATGAAATCGTTGCAGGCTGCCACTGCCTGAACAGAATGACCGAATCGATGAATGACCAGACGTTGGTCGAGACCGAAAGCTGCCAGCGCCCATGATGCGAGTGAGACATCAGGACTGCCATTGCCCTGATGCCAAATGAAATGAGAAGGAATGCGAGGGCTGCCACTGCCCTAATGATATGACACCACAGAATTGGAGCAAGCACCGATTCTTGGCACTTGATTGATTGATTGAGTGAATGGCGATTGATTGCCGAATAGGAAAGGACAAGATGTGACGGGGGCAATAACACAGAAGTGGGACCAAAAGGAAGGCGAGGCCCACACCGAGGAGCGCCAAATGTTACTAATTATGTGATGGGTCTGTGTTATTTGGGTGGCTTGTGTGTGGCTGTTGTTGGGCTTGGTATGAAAGGGCTATTCGGCTGTTACAAGAATAAGGGTTTATGGTATATTGGATAATGGATAAGGTGAGGGTAAGGAATACAATAAGGGGGCGAGTAGGGTGACCGCTGGTCAGATGGTACAACGATGGAACACAAGCGGGGTGAACACCAAACTAAGTAGAACACCGAACTAAGCAGAACACCCAACTAAAGCATGAAGCCGTTAGGCGGCCAGAGAGAAACGTCATGGCTGGTGGGCGGAGTTAGCCAACCAGTAGGTCCGTGACATCTGTTTTCTTCTGCGCATTTCAGCCATTTAGGTCCACCAAACCAGTCCGTGTTCTTCAACTTGTCCAGGGTGCAGCCAGGTCGGGTCATTATGTCGGCGACGTTATCTTCTGTGTTCACGAACAAAAACGATGCATTTGTTAGGCTTCGACATTCCTGTCTTCGGTTTCGCACGTATGTCTTCAATGGTTTGTTGGAATGCAACCAGTGCAGTGCAATTTGGCTGTCCGTGTACAGGTAGACGGGTGCATTTTCGAGCTTCAACGCAGATCTGACTTTTTTCGCCAGCTTCACTCCCAATTTAGCGATGGCGTACAATTCACTGCGCGGAATGCTGAGTGGGGTAGCCAGGCTGTTCAAGTGGGATTTGGACATAATCAAACACACAGTTGCATCTTCTGGCTTACCGCTCTCGCCTTCTATCAACAGGTACGCGACAGCTCCTGCACAATCCTTGGATGCGTCACACAGGATATGAATGCTTGAGTTCGATTCATTTGGTGTCTTCCCAAAGTAGCGATCCCATTGAAACTCGTGAATGTTGGCCAGTTTCATCAACTCTTTATTAAATCGCTTGACATCGGCTGTCTTCATTTTCTCTTCGTAGTTGTCGGTTTCCCACGCATTTTGCATGATCTTCCTCAACGCCAGATATACTGGATTGAGATATTGGGGCGGATCGAAAAATGAGTTCACAATACTCAATGCTTCTCTTCTGGTGTACGTTTCTTGCAATTTCAGCTTCTTCGACTTTGGTACTGACATTTTATCCGTGTCCAGATCCAATTTTGTGCCGAGTAGTTTGCACTTGTTCTTGTCTTTGATGTGTATGTCCTTCGGAATTTCGTTCATCACTGCTGGACTCGTTGAAAACCATTCGTACAATTTCATGCTCGCATTGTTCCAAAACACTGGATACAATTCTGCATACACTTGCTTCGCTTCTTCTTCCGTGTCGAATACCATCAGACAATTGTCCATGTAGAATCCTTGCTCCTGGAGCACTTGCTTACACATTGGAGTGTTGGCATCAGAAAGGATCTTGATAATGCTGCGTCCTAACAAGTGCGGCGCTGACTTTAGTCCAAACGTGAGACGGGGAAATGAGAGTTCCACGAGTTTTTTGTCGGGAGCCAACTTGTCCCACCAGAAAAATCGGCACATATTTTCAATATTTGGACCTACGGCCAATTGAAGATATGCTTTCTCCGCGTCGCTGCCAACCAAAATCTTCTTACTTCTCAGCCGTATCAGCGTTTCCGTCAAATCCGGGTTGTAGATCTTCCCTCTCAGAAAGAACTCGTTGAGACACCAGTCCGTATCATTGGCCTTGAACGACGCATGGTACACTCCACGACAGCTGGTTGTGCTGTGACCCAGTCGAAACACAGCGAAGTGGATCAGATAACAGATCACAATCGCAAGTGGCAGTTGCCACAACGGCGTTGCGACTCTGGCATAACCCTTCTTTACATACGACCAGATGGTTTCGTGATATGACTTCAACATTCGCGGATTCTCCTTCAATTGGTTTGTCACGCAATGCACCATTTTCAACGCATGTTGCTTGTTCGATTTCAGTTTCGGTGTTTCTTGATCTGGTGATAGCGGTGGCAGGTCCACCAGAAGTCGACTTCTATCCGTTCCCGGTTCCTTGATGTACTTCGCCGTTCGAACAAAATGTTCTTCCGCCAGCGCGTCGTCATCAACTTCATCAGCGGCAGTCATCTCGCTTCGATCTTGTCGTTTTTCACCGGACTCTTCTTCCACCACTACCTGTGGTTCTTCTTCAGTTGGGCTGCACTCCTGCTCACTTTCGTCACAGGTCTCCACCGCCTTTGGGAACACTCCATGCACTCTTGTTTGCCTGAATTCAGTCGTTCGCTTCTTTTGCCGGTACAGTTTGTCCGCTTCCTTGGCTGTGTGTCCTCCTCCCCAGGTAGGACCCCACTTAGTGAACAGTATGCACAATCCAGACGGCAACATGATCGGTTGCTTGGTCCAGTCCATGATACTCGCGAACACGTTCATGCCCAGAATCAACTTTGGTTGACGACTCTTCATTCTGTTGCGCCAGAACGGTTGTTTCAACACCGTTGGATGGTTCACCGTCAAATACTGTAGGTCCTCAGACGTAGGCTGTGGTTGCATGATCTCGCCAGTCAACGTTTCCGAGGGCGACACCGTCACCGGCGTTCGCAACTTTGTTCCATCGTTGAACACCAAATCCACCACCGTTTGCTTGTCTTCAATGGTTTTGCCTTTCATTCCGAGCGCCAGTTCGACTTCCAATTTTCCGTGATTTGTCACTTCTGTGCCCAGTTGTTCAACTTCATCCGGGGTCAACCAACAACGTCCGCTCATCGTGTCAAGTCCACCGTCAACATCAAGTGAGTCTTTCGGTTGGTCAGGGGGCGCAATTGTCGCGTCCATCATCATGTACGCCCCTTCCAGACTCGACATTTCATGCTTCGCGTCCATGGCTTGCATCGCGACTGTTTTCTTCGTTTCACGATCAGAATCACATGATTGATCAGTGGAATCACCGGGTGTTGTTGACAATTGCATGTCACTGAAAACACATTTCAACTCTGACACTTCACTGTTCGGCTCTGTCGATGATTGATCGGTGTCCGTTTCTCCATGGACTGCCATCATCTTCGTTTGTTTTCGTTTCCTTTGTGCTTCGGCTTTGAAACACAAACTCGTGTGATGTCCTGGTTTTGAACACTTCCTGCAGACTGCATCACCTTTCATGTCACAATCCGTGCTGCCGTGAGACTGCTCCAAACACACGAAACACCTGTTGTCTTCCCTCAACTTCTGTTGTCTCTCTGCGACAGTCGTGACGTGTGGACAACTGGAATGCGTGTGGTCTTCGCCGCAATAGACACAGGCATACGGCTGTTTCTTCTTGAGCGGTGACACAGATCTCTTCTTTTTGCTCGCATTAAACGGCTTCTTCGAAGCGTTCGAGTCCTTTGAGTCTCGTTGACTTTGGCTCCTTGATCGGCTAAATCGGTTTGCTCTTTCCCTGCTAACGTTTCGAGATCTCGCACCCACATGCATGAAATCTGTGACTCTTCCGTGGTCTGACTCTGACGAGCTTCGACTTCGATACTCTCTTCGTCGTAATCGGTCTCGCTTCTTGTCCTTGGTCAGACCCAACAGCTTTCTTTCCTTTTTCGCTTGGACCAATGCTCTTTCTTGTTCAATCACGTGCGCGAACTCTTTCATCAGATTTTCGGGTGTTTGGTCACCAATGGACAGTTTTGACACTATTTTCTTCAACGCTTGCTCTGGTATCTTCGCCATGAACAATCTTCTGACTGTCCAGTGATTCAACTCTTCGCCACAACCGAGCAGCTTGTACGCAACCATAGTCATTCGATCATGCGTGTTTTGCATCGAGTCGACATCGTACTGTGCTTCCGGAATGTTGTATAGATCGTCTTGAATTGCCAATTTGATCAGTTCGGGCTTGTTGTACCGTTCTTTCAACAGTTTCTTGGCATTGTCATAACTTTCTCCGAGAGCGGGCAGCACGTCCAGCAACTGTCTCGCTGCGCCCTTGGTAAGTCTCTTCAAGAACGACAACTTCTTCATCCTCGGCAATGGCTGTGGGTCGATCACATGCTCGACGAATGAGATGAACTGAGGCCACAGTGTCAGATCACTTCCATCGAATATGGTCCATGTGTTCGCTCCCGATTCTTGATATCCGGTGATTCGGACGAAATCGGCGAATGTGTCGTCTTCGACAACAACGTTATTGTTGGCCCGAAGCGGTCGATAGGACTGTGTCGGTTGCTGCAGATACGCGCCGGTTTGAGGAACGTATGACGCTTGCTGCTGGGCATTTGGCAACATCGCTCCATACCCCATTTGGTTGGTGTGGTTCGATGGCAGCGTTGGATTGCAGCCGTGTGGCGACGTCCAATACGAATCCGGCTGAATACGTAGCAGATAGCTGTCTTCAGGCTTCGTTTGCGTTGGTGCCGTTGGAGTTGGAGTGAACGTCGGTTGATAATACGATATCTGAGGCACGGCCGTTGCAACTGATGCCTGCACCGAATACGCTTGCGGCTGCGACTGATACTGACCCATTGCCACATTCGGTTGGTACATTGTCGTCGTGGCCGTATATTGCGGGGCAATTCCCATGGCGACTTGCTCCCGCGCCCTTGCCGGATGATTCAACTCACCACGATGGATTCTCTGGTACACTTCGTACCACTGAGCCCTCTCTGACGACCACTCGTCAGGCTTTCGTTGATGCTCTTGAACCACGTCAAACATTTGTTTTTGGTCCTGTTTTTGTTGCTCGGAAAACAGTACCTTTGACTGTTCGAAGAACTTCAATGCGGTGCGCAACTTTTCCTCGTATTCTTGCAACCACTGCATAAATTCTTGAACGTCTTGGAACACACCTTTGAGATGGTCCATGTAGTCGATCACCTCAACATGGCTCGTTGCCTCACATTTGCTCCGTTGCAACGTTTCATAGTACTTTTGAGGGTGCGTCGGTATCTTGTTTTCCTTCGCTTTCACCAACTCCAACACTTGACCGGCAACAAACATCAGCCCACTGGACTCCCCATTTGACACACTTGACTCCTGATCACCATTCTTCTCCGTTAACTCTTCGACTACATCAACATCAGCCATCAGCTGTACTCTTCTGTTTTATTGGTTAACACAATACCACACTTCTATGGATATCGAATATGTGAACACAACAGATTATTATGGATTATATATGTGCACAATGAGAATTATCAGACACACTATGTAACGTACATTACCGGAACGGTAACCCCTGCGGGCCCAAAAAGACAGGGTGCGACTGGACGATCACCAAAAAATGTTATGGTCGCATTAAACTGAGGTTACATGTTATATTCTGTAGATTAATTACGTAACTGGTTGGAACTAGATGAGTAGAGAAGTACGGTTCGCAGTGGTTTGAATGAACTGTTTTACGTTACACTTGACTTTAACTGATGATATTGTAAACTTCGACACTCACGATACCCACAGGTTGTTGGCGTAATTGTTGTTGCACAATCCACAAGTCACACAGACGGCAAACACGATCCAGTAATACATGGGATAATCACATATAGGTATATAGGTATATAGGTAACACAAGGTGAATATTTGGTGAAGGTTTTTTTTCAGAATGAATACGAACAAGTTTTGCTGCAGCAAACCTAATCCGAACCAAGCTATGTTGAAAGATCACATTAATTCAGAACACTCTTGTTTAGTCAGTTTTCAAGCCTTTCAACATTTGGCGTATTGTTCGTGCGTAGCGCTTACAACGACCACGCACTTTAGATACATAGGGAAACTGTGCTGTGCAGCACAAA